>SJYX01007126.1:0-52533 GCA_006410675.1 Oreotragus oreotragus | reverse complement strand
GGGTGGGGGGATGTGGGTGGTGGGGTGGGGGGATGTGGGTGGTGGGGTGGGGGTGGGGGTGTGTCTGTGGAGAGTGTGTCATGGGAGCTGCAGATCCCGGGTAGCAGCAAACATTTCCTGAAGAGATCCCACTCTGGATATCTCACACTAAAAATCCAATCAAGCAACCGAGTATTTGCTAAAGTGGTTGGAGAGAATACAAAAACCAAACATACTAACCCTTACTGAGTATTCACGAAAAGAAGATGGCTTCACATCGTCTTAAATACAAAGAACTGCTCAGTCACTCTCTTGAACATTAAGGAGTCCTTTGAACAACCAGGAGGATTTGGAGGAGAGGAATAAAGACGGGCCACTCAAGCATCAAAGCCAAGAGTCTGGGGGAAAAAAACCTTGAAATCTCATAACAAATAAGAGGAGAAAAGAGCCTGAAAGATCTATAGGAACAAATGAGTGTGTAATATTCTCATTTATATTAATTGCCATCATAATTTCCTCTATGGTTCAAATTGATTAATTCAAACTCTTTTCCCCAGAGTCCATCAACTAATAAACAGTCCCCATGGACATATTATCTTTTGAGGAAACTATTAAACACAAGCTCTGTAAATGTATCACATGGGAAATTGCCTTCTCTAAGGAGCTAGCTATCTAAAAGGTGTGATAGGCAAAAACATAGTACATTTGTCACTCCCATTAGCAATATTAGTGTTAATGAGAAAGTACATGAACAAGAACACACACCTCTTAATTTGAATGTGTTACAAATCAAGACGAGATTAGTCACAGCTACTTCCGAGTTAAATTTTAGCACTTAACGCTGAAATACTACAATAAGGAGATGCTGATAGTGATTTTGCAGCACAATTTCAGCTATTTAATTACAGTTTTCCAACCATTTAACACCTCTCAGCTCATTGAAACTAGATGTGCACGTGTGTGTCTTAGGTCAAGATTTTAGGTGTAACTCAATTCTCTGGTGTTCCCTGGGAAATAAACTGCTCCACGTAAGTGCATTTTCTACATAACTGAGGCTTATCTCTTCATGCATCCTAAAGCCCTGATTACATCTGTGGCCATCTGTAAGAAAAATCTTTCCTCTGAGTATTTAATTTCCCTGTTTCCTTTAAAGGCAACCGAATGGAAAGCATAGTGACATGCTGTTGAGTTTAGGGTTTTGTTTTACAGATGAATCAAGACCATTATTAGGAATAATCATCACTGGAGTAATTTAATACAGTCCCCACTGTTTATATTTTGTCTCCTCCTTCGATGTTTTTTAGCAGTCATTTCTCCCACAATTAATATTGACACCTCTAATGTCACAGATCCCATTTTTTTCTTCAGCTTAAGAGTTCGCTGCAGGCTTCCCAGGTGGCGCTAGTAATAAGTAACCTATCTTCCAATGCAGGAGACGTAAGAGACATGGGCTCGATCCCTGGCTCGGGAAGATCCCCTGGAGCAGGACATGGTAACCCACTCCAGTATCCTTGCCTGCAGAATCCCATAGACAGAGGAGTCTGGCAAGCTGTTGTCTATAAGGTTGCTAACAGTGGGATATGACTGAAGCAATTTGGCAAACACACACATACAAGAGTTTGCTGTATCTTCCAAGGATCACTGGGGAGATGGCAGAATAACCAAACTGGTTAAGAAATATATTCAACGGATGTCAGTAAAGTTAGGAATGGGGGCATAAGGAGAAAAGAAAATGGTACTATTATTCTTATTACTCGGAAATGGAACTAAGGTATTGCTTTATTCACCCGGTCAGTTTCCATTTCTAGTAGAAGAGAGCAGGGGAAATCTTAAACCCCTTAGATCTCACACCCAAGATCCAAGTTCCAGTACAACCGAAGAAGCCACTTTCTCGATGGTTTCTCAAATTATTTACACCTGACAGTTCCCAATCTTACTGATGCCTTACTTTACGGCTTGTTTGTTCTTATCCATTCTTACACGATGCTTACTGCTCAGGCATTAGGATCTGCATGTTCAAATATACCAGAAAGGCTATGGCAGAGCAGCAGTTCTTTGAACTCTGTTGTCAAACCTGTGACTATATCTAACAGAAGCAGTGGCTAAGTTCCCTGCTTGCGGCAACAATTCTCAGATTCAAAGTCATTCTTGAAGACTGAATTTAAAACAAGGTACCGCATTTCTTAGAGCCTTCACGCAAGGCTAGTCCCTGGCATGGCTGCAGCTTCTGCCTCCACTGCGCTCTACCGAGACTCTCCTTGCTGCCCAGCCTGACTACACTTCAGCTCTCAACTACAGCTTGCCTTATCCTCTTCAAAACACATCCTCTAAGACCATCAGCCACTCACCATTAGAGCTACTCCTAGGCTGCAGGACTGCAGGCTCCATTCCACTGACAGACTTGAATTTGACATCCCATGTCTTCAACCATAACCTCCTTATTTCTTATCTTCTATTCTCCTTAATGGGCTTCCTTGGTGGCTCAGTAGTAAAGAATCTACCTGCCAACGCAGCAGTCATGGGTTCAATCCCTGGGTAGGGAAGATCCCCTGGAGAAGAAAATGTCTACCCACTCCAGTATTCTTGCCTGGGGAATTCCATGGACAGAGGAGCCTGGCAGGCTCCAGTCCATGGAAGCACAACCGGTATGACACAATGGAGCAACCTTCATGTCACTTACTGCAGCCTTCATTTTATGGTCCATTTTACAGAGTTCACACAGTTTACAAAGCACTTTCACCTATCTCCGAATTCTCAAAAACTCCTTGGAAGTGCCTATGCTGGGCTGAAAGAGAAGGAAACTGAGATGCAGGAAGACTGACTGTGGCCAAAGTTATAGGTATTCAGTGAGCAGGGGAGCACCCTGAGTCACCTGACTTCCTGAAATGTCCTGAGTGGATCCTGACCACAGTTCTAGGCCTGGCTGGGACCACTCAAGTTCGTACAGTTCTTTCCAATGAGAAGAGAGACTGGGACAGGGAAAATGCAGGAGAAGAAAGGAATACTGTTATATTCATTTTAAAAAATCTTTACAGTGACTAGTTTATCATACTTGATACAGATGGGAATAAGCCTGATATAAATTATTTATGATGTGTAACAGTTTAATGGAGTATAAAATAGATTCCTTTTTTTACAGTTAGTAAAAGTTGCAGGGCTCTTAACGGCACATCCAGAAAGAGCCTGGATCCTACTCATCCTAGACTTTTGACAGAAGCATCAATTTACTAAACAGTTCCCTACCAACTACACGTTAAGAAAAAAAAAAAATTACTCTCAGGGTTAATACTTGCAATTTTCTGAAAATACTGAAGAACCCACTGTAATTTCACATCACTGAATTCTGTGCCTTTATACATCATAAGAATTTTTAGACAGTTTCTCCTGTGTGCTTTTTCTTATTAAAAGAAGAAACCTATATGAAATACACTGAAGAACTAAACAGATGATAGGATCCAGACCAGTAGCATAGACTTGAAAATACTATATGACAACATCCATAAAACATGAAGAAAGAAAAACATATGACATAAACGTCCTCTGAAAAAGCAAACAAGTAATTCTCTTTGGTCATAATGAAAACAGGAAGAGTAACCTAAACGAAGTCCATAGGTCGACTTCAATAAATAACACAGTCATGTTATTTATTAATAGCAAAATCCACCTTACATGTGCTATCTACTACTAGGCATCTGATTGGCTGCAAGGGTTACAAAACAACCAACTATGCAAGAGTAATAAAGGATTTGAAAGCAAATAGAGAGAAAGGGACTCAAACAAACAATGAGATAAGGAGAAACGGTAATACATAAGCATGAATAGATGCTTTAAAGAATAAACTACTTGGCATTTAAAGTAATCATAGAAGCACAAAAATTTCTATTTACACATACATTCCAAACACTGAATAAAGGTACTGCAATGCACAAATAACCAAAGACTTGAGTGTTCAAATGCTTAACAAAAAGAAACTCATGTTCATTTTGAAGAATGGATGTTATTATGCTATATATTACATACGATATTATACTGTTAAGAATTTTGAAAATTAATAGGAATCACTGGGGAATTGCCCTGACAAACTTTTTTTTTTAAGTGTAAATCTACAAAATTGAAGTACCAGAAATAGCCTTAATTCTACATCAGAAATTGGTATTAAAAAAAAAAACCAAGATACCTCTTAGGAGAGTGGATAAATTATTTATTTAAAAAACAAACACTACACCCGTGGCTGATTCATGTCAATGTATGGCAAAACCAATACAGTACTGTAAAGCAAAATAAAGTAAAAATAAAAATTAAAAAAAAAAACAAACAAACAACACTAGCAAAACTTTCTAGAAAAACCTAGCGTGATACCATATGCCAAAATACAAGACTGCATAAAAATGCCATTGTTAAAAATTTGAAAACACAAAAAGTAAAAATAAACCTATTCAAATAAATCTTGAGAAATCTGTATGCAGGTCAGGAAGGAACAGTTAGAATGGACATGGAACAATAGACTGGTTCCAAATAAGGAAAGGAGTACGTCAAGTCTGTATATTGTCACCCTGCTTATTTAACTTACATGTGGAATACATCATGAGAAACGCTGGGCTGGATGAAGCACAAGCTGGAATCAAGATTGCCAGGAGAAATATTAATAACCTCAGATATGCAGATGACACCACCCTTATGGCAGAAAGTGAAGAAGAACTAAAGAGCCTCTTGATGAAAATGAAAGCAGAGAGTGAAAAGGTTGGCTTAAAACTCAACATTCAGAAAACAAAGATCATGGCATCTGGTCCCATCACTTCATGGCAAATAGATGGGGAAACAGTGGAAAGAGTGACAGACTATTTTGGGGGGCTCCAAAATCACTGCAGATGGTGACTGTAGCCATGAAATTAAAAGATGCTTACTCCTTGGAAGGAAAGTTACAACCAACCTAGACAGCATATTGAAAAGCAGAGACATTACTCTGCCAACAGAGGTCTGTCTAGTCAAGGCTATGGTTTTTCCAGTGGTCACATGTGGATGTGAGAGTTGGACTGTGAAGAAGGCTGAGCGCCAAAGAATTGATGCTTTTGAACTGTAGTGTTGGAGAAGACTCTTGAGAGTCCCTAGAACTGCAAGAACATCCATCCAGTCCATTCTAAAGGAAATCAGTCCTGAATATTCATTGGAAGGACTGATGCTCAAGCTGAAACTCCAATACTTTGGTCACCTGATGCGAAGAACTGACTCACTGGAAAAGACCCTGATGCTTCAAAAGATTGAAGGTAGGAGGAAAAGTGGACAAAAGAGGATGAGATGGTTAGATGGCATCACCAACTCAATGGACATGAGTTTCAGCAAGCTCTAGGAGTTGGTGATGGGACAGGGAAGCCTGGCGTGCTGCAGTCCATAGGGCAGCAGAGTCAGATACAGCTGAGCAACTGAACTGAACTGATACCCAACTCTACACACACAAACACACACCCAACAATGGCTTGCCAAGCATTAAAATGATTTTCTGTTCTTTACTACAAGTTAAAGTGACTCCTAAGTGATTAAATGATCCCAAGTGACTTTACTTTTAAAAGTGATATATAGAAAGTGAGAAAAGGGGAAAGACTTCCCCCCGCCAAATACAACAAAAAGCAAGCTGAAAAGATAACATTAATATAAAGAGTAAGCAAACATTTGTGTAACTCTCATTTACACACACTCAACTCACATTAATAGAATTTTGTTTTATAAGAACTTTTTTAAAAGACAATCTACTTAAATAAATGCTCAAGATCAACTAAAATGCAGACCACTAACATGATACACACAAAAAGCGTGCACAAGATTTTCTGAACTGTTTGAAAACATCACCACAATCTGTACCAAGAAACATCAGTTAGCAATTATACTAATAAACACTGGCATAATCTTCAGAGGGCAAATTTACAAAGGTCATATAAACATTTTTATAGAAAATGATAAACAGAACCATCTGCAGGCACACACTATCCAAACATCCATTTAATAAATATAAACTGAACTAAAAACTAGATATATTATTATTACATTCAACATTTTTTTAAAAATCAAGTTGCTGATTACTAAGTTTGGTCTTGATAGGAAATGTTCAGTTAACCAGAGGGGAATAATTTAAAATCTTTAATTGGCCTTTCCCCCGTCACTATTTTGGAAAAGAACATGAGACATTCAAGAGCATCTCAATACCTTTGAATGTATCTGATTTGGTGAAAAACAGTGCCTGGCCCAGTACCTGTAGAATAAAAACTGTTCCATTTTAGAGCCCTAGGGCTGGAACATCACTTAGACCTCTTCCTGTGGCTGTATTAGTATGGCTGAGAGGCTAAACCATGTTGACACTGGACTCTCGCGTCATCTGGGGCTTCACTCAATTGAGAATGACAAATATTCAATCTGTTTTTGTTACTGGTCATTGAGATTTAACCCCAGGAATTTTTTGATTCAAAATGATTAGTCTTATATTCCTATTTTATAAATATAAAAGCAGAGTGAAAACTGGTATATTTCAGACTGAGTTCCCAAGGGATAGGAGTCTATTTTAATGCAAACTTCCATCTCTATTACTGAATATAGCCTGATAGACATTTTATCAAATGAACAGATGAATTAATGAACAAATTCCCAGTGTAATATCTTTAGTGAGAATATCCAAATTCTATATATTGTTTTTTTAACATTCAAATCCACAGTAACTTTTATACCATCTAGAACTTTTACTAAGCCACCGAGTTTTCACAGTTTTACCAAAAAAGTTCCTGAATCAGCATTATTTCTGCTGAACAAGCATAACTTTTATGCCTTCTCAAAACACGAACTAATGAGTATTTATTTATTTATAAGACATAGCATTCTGTTACAATATTAGAAAATTTAATGAAAATTGTTGCTTTTATGTAAAATATGCTTTTTTAAAGTAAGCAGACAAAAGAATATCCTACTAAGATTACTTTCTTATATGTATGGCTAATCAGTACAAGTGCTTTAAACTTACTATATATTATGATAGTCAAAGGCATTAACTTTAGTCATCAAAAATAAAAGAAACCATGGAGCACAAATAGCCAGAAATAAAAGGTGCTTCTTAAAGTCTAAGCATGCTTTGTTAGCTTTTGTACTCATTTGTTTCCTTTCCTGCCTGCCTGTCTGCCCTCTTCCAAAGCAAACTCAGTAGCACTTCCCTTCTTTTCAAACACGAAGTTTGGGGAAAGAAGACAAACACTCTAATGACAGGAAGAATGTAAAACAGAAACTTTCTAAATTATAGCCTTAAAAAATGAGATACTGCTTAAGTTCAAAAGAAATCAACATGAGAATCACAGATTATTTAAAGTCTAATAAATATCATTAAGCTCTATATTTAACAGATACAGAAAGACTCAAATGTTTAGTGAAATTGCTGAACACCTCGATTTATTTTTGTAAGTTATAGTTGTCAAGCAATGTAAGTTGATAGTGTGCTAAATATACTACTTATTTGAAGAAACTATAATAATATCATTGCATTTGATAATATGGATCTACATGATGATGGTGTTTAAGGGAAGCATAAAAATCTTACTACCAATTTTCAAATGTTAAACTTCAAAAGAAAAAAATATCAGGTAGCCAATTTATATAATTAAACACTAAGTAAAGTTCGATTTCCTCCTGTACATGTCAATTCAATTACTATACTTCAAATACGACATACAGATAGAAGTACAAACTCTGAAAGGACTATCATCATAAAATAAAACTGTGACAATGATCCCACAGGCAGACACAAAACACAGCCACTGAAGAAAAGAGTTAGGGGTAAATACAGAAATTAATGACTGAATAAATCATATACACACTTCATTAATATCATTACCAGACAATAAGATTCATTTTTTAACCAATATAAGCATCAGANTGGCATATTGAGTGCAGCACTTTCACAGCATCATCTTCCAGGATTTGAAACAGGCAGAAATATTTGGGCTCACACCCAAGAATATAAAATTACTAAGAGCAAGGATTCATCCTCATTTCTTGATCCTAAGATTTTTTCTTTCTTTCTCTGCTACACCTCAGACTTGATTCATCTATTTCCAGGACATGAGTAAATAAGTTGAGTCAGAAATATAGACCGTACACAATTTGGAAACGGGCTGTTCCCAAAGGTCATTTGGAATTTAGTTTGGGGAAATCAATGTCTTAGGTCCCAACGCTGTCTAGACAAGTTGCTACTGAATTCATAATACAGCTGAACTGTACAGCCTTGAAAATGCCCTCGGTAACCTAAGCACTCTTTGTAACACTGTCTCTAAGGAAACCGGAGAATTTGTTGACCACAAACAGGAATACCAGGAAGCTACGGCTACAGGCCAGAATGGCAGGGTCCTCCTCTGTCTGGTCACACTTGTATCCCCAGTGGGTGTCTGGAGAAGGCGCTCCAGGCAGAAAACTCAGATCCCTGAGCCCTGAGGAGAAGACAGGAGGAGCCCCGAGAAGAGCTGCAGCTGGGAGAACTGCCTGGCTACTGTTCCACGGAGAGTGTGAGGGGGGCAACGCGTGTGAATGAGAGAAGCGGAGGAGGGAGTGTGCGTGCGTGCTGTCTCTTATACACATCTAGNTTAGCAGTCATTTCTCCCACAATTAATATTGACACCTCTAATGTCACAGATCCCATTTTTTTCTTCAGCTTAAGAGTTCGCTGCAGGCTTCCCAGGTGGCGCTAGTAATAAGTAACCTATCTTCCAATGCAGGAGACGTAAGAGACATGGGCTCGATCCCTGGCTCGGGAAGATCCCCTGGAGCAGGACATGGTAACCCACTCCAGTATCCTTGCCTGCAGAATCCCATAGACAGAGGAGTCTGGCAAGCTGTTGTCTATAAGGTTGCTAACAGTGGGATATGACTGAAGCAATTTGGCAAACACACACATACAAGAGTTTGCTGTATCTTCCAAGGATCACTGGGGAGATGGCAGAATAACCAAACTGGTTAAGAAATATATTCAACGGATGTCAGTAAAGTTAGGAATGGGGGCATAAGGAGAAAAGAAAATGGTACTATTATTCTTATTACTCGGAAATGGAACTAAGGTATTGCTTTATTCACCCGGTCAGTTTCCATTTCTAGTAGAAGAGAGCAGGGGAAATCTTAAACCCCTTAGATCTCACACCCAAGATCCAAGTTCCAGTACAACCAAAGAAGCCACTTTCTCGATGGTTTCTCAAATTATTTACACCTGACAGTTCCCAATCTTACTGATGCCTTACTTTACGGCTTGTTTGTTCTTATCCATTCTTACACGATGCTTACTGCTCAGGCATTAGGATCTGCATGTTCAAATATACCAGAAAGGCTATGGCAGAGCAGCAGTTCTTTGAACTCTGTTGTCAAACCTGTGACTATATCTAACAGAAGCAGTGGCTAAGTTCCCTGCTTGCGGCAACAATTCTCAGATTCAAAGTCATTCTTGAAGACTGAATTTAAAACAAGGTACCGCATTTCTTAGAGCCTTCACGCAAGGCTAGTCCCTGGCATGGCTGCAGCTTCTGCCTCCACTGCGCTCTACCGAGACTCTCCTTGCTGCCCAGCCTGACTACACTTCAGCTCTCAACTACAGCTTGCCTTATCCTCTTGAAAACACATCCTCTAAGACCATCAGCCACTCACCATTAGAGCTACTCCTAGGCTGCAGGACTGCAGGCTCCATTCCACTGACAGACTTGAATTTGACATCCCATGTCTTCAACCATAACCTCCTTATTTCTTATCTTCTATTCCCCTTAATGGGCTTCCTTGGTGGCTCAGTAGTAAAGAATCTACCTGCCAACGCAGCAGTCATGGGTTCGATCCCTGGGTAGGGAAGATCCCCTGGAGAAGAAAATGTCTACCCACTCCAGTATTCTTGCCTGGGGAATTCCATGGACAGAGGAGCCTGGCAGGCTCCAGTCCATGGAAGCACAACCGGTATGACACAATGGAGCAACCTTCATGTCACTTACTGCAGCCTTCATTTTATGGTCCATTTTACAGAGTTCACACAGTTTACAAAGCACTTTCACCTATCTCCGAATTCTCAAAAACTCCTTGGAAGTGCCTATGCTGGGCTGAAAGAGAAGGAAACTGAGATGCAGGAAGACTGACTGTGGCCAAAGTTATAGGTATTCAGTGAGCAGGGGAGCACCCTGAGTCACCTGACTTCCTGAAATGTCCTGAGTGGATCCTGACCACAGTTCTAGGCCTGGCTGGGACCACTCAAGTTCGTACAGTTCTTTCCAATGAGAAGAGAGACTGGGACAGGGAAAATGCAGGAGAAGAAAGGAATACTGTTATATTCATTTTAAAAAATCTTTACAGTGACTAGTTTATCATACTTGATACAGATGGGAATAAGCCTGATATAAATTATTTATGATGTGTAACAGTTTAATGGAGTATAAAATAGATTCCTTTTTTTACAGTTAGTAAAAGTTGCAGGGCTCTTAACGGCACATCCAGAAAGAGCCTGGATCCTACTCATCCTAGACTTTTGACAGAAGCATCAGTTTACTAAACAGTTCCCTACCAACTACACGTTAAGAAAAAAAAAAAATTACTCTCAGGGTTAATACTTGCAATTTTCTGAAAATACTGAAGAACCCACTGTAATTTCACATCACTGAATTCTGTGCCTTTATACATCATAAGAATTTTTAGACAGTTTCTCCTGTGTGCTTTTTCTTATTAAAAGAAGAAACCTATATGAAATACACTGAAGAACTAAACAGATGATAGGATCCAGACCAGTAGCATAGACTTGAAAATACTATATGACAACATCCATAAAACATGAAGAAAGAAAAACATATGACATAAACGTCCTCTGAAAAAGCAAACAAGTAATTCTCTTTGGTCATAATGAAAACAGGAAGAGTAACCTAAATGAAGTCCATAGGTCGACTTCAATAAATAACACAGTCATGTTATTTATTAATAGCAAAATCCACCTTACATGTGCTATCTACTACTAGGCATCTGATTGGCTGCAAGGGTTACAAAGCAACCAACTATGCAAGAGTAATAAAGGATTTGAAAGCAAATAGAGAGAAAGGGACTCAAACAAACAATGAGATAAGGAGAAACGGTAATACATAAGCATGAATAGATGCTTTAAAGAATAAACTACTTGGCATTTAAAGTAATCATAGAAGCACAAAAATTTCTATTTACACATACATTCCAAACACTGAATAAAGGTACTGCAATGCACAAATAACCAAAGACTTGAGTGTTCAAATGCTTAACAAAAAGAAACTCATGTTCATTTTGAAGAATGGATGTTATTATGCTATATATTACATACGATATTATACTGTTAAGAATTTTGAAAATTAATAGGAATCACTGGGGAATTGCCCTGACAAACTTTTTTTTTTAAGTGTAAATCTACAAAATTGAAGTACCAGAAATAGCCTTAATTCTACATCAGAAATTGGTATTAAAAAAAAAAACCAAGATACCTCTTAGGAGAGTGGATAAATTATTTATTTAAAAAACAAACACTACACCCGTGGCTGATTCATGTCAATGTATGGCAAAACCAATACAGTACTGTAAAGCAAAATAAAGTAAAAATAAAAAATTAAAAAAAAAACAAACAAACAACACTAGCAAAACTTTCTAGAAAAACCTAGCGTGATACCATATGCCAAAATACAAGACTGCATAAAAATGCCATTGTTAAAAATTTGAAAACACAAAAAGTAAAAATAAACCTATTCAAATAAATCTTGAGAAATCTGTATGCAGGTCAGGAAGCAACAGTTAGAATGGACATGGAACAATAGACTGGTTCCAAATAAGGAAAGGAGTACGTCAAGTCTGTATATTGTCACCCTGCTTATTTAACTTACATGTGGAATACATCATGAGAAACGCTGGGCTGGATGAAGCACAAGCTGGAATCAAGATTGCCAGGAGAAATATTAATAACCTCACATATGCAGATGACACCACCCTTATGGCAGAAAGTGAAGAAGAACTAAAGAGCCTCTTGATGAAAATGAAAGCAGAGAGTGAAAAGGTTGGCTTAAAACTCAACATTCAGAAAACAAAGATCATGGCATCTGGTCCCATCACTTCATGGCAAATAGATGGGGAAACAGTGGAAAGAGTGACAGACTATTTTGGGGGGCTCCAAAATCACTGCAGATGGTGACTGTAGCCATGAAATTAAAAGATGCTTACTCCTTGGAAGGAAAGTTACAACCAACCTAGACAGCATATTGAAAAGCAGAGACATTACTCTGCCAACAGAGGTCTGTCTAGTCAAGGCTATGGTTTTTCCAGTGGTCACATGTGGATGTGAGAGTTGGACTGTGAAGAAGGCTGAGCGCCAAAGAATTGATGCTTTTGAACTGTAGTGTTGGAGAAGACTCTTGAGAGTCCCTAGAACTGCAAGAACATCCATCCAGTCCATTCTAAAGGAAATCAGTCCTAAATATTCATTGGAAGGACTGATGCTCAAGCTGAAACTCCAATACTTTGGTCACCTGATGCGAAGAACTGACTCACTGGAAAAGACCCTGATGCTTCAAAAGATTGAAGGTAGGAGGAAAAGTGGACAAAAGAGGATGAGATGGTTAGATGGCATCACCAACTCAATGGACATGAGTTTCAGCAAGCTCTAGGAGTTGGTGATGGGACAGGGAAGCCTGGCGTGCTGCAGTCCATAGGGCAGCAGAGTCAGATACAGCTGAGCAACTGAACTGAACTGATACCCAACTCTACACACACAAACACACACCCAACAATGGCTTGCCAAGCATTAAAATGATTTTCTGTTCTTTACTACAAGTTAAAGTGACTCCTAAGTGATTAAATGATCCCAAGTGACTTTACTTTTAAAAGTGATATATAGAAAGTGAGAAAAGGGGAAAGACTTCCCCCCGCCAAATACAACAAAAAGCAAGCTGAAAAGATAACATTAATATAAAGAGTAAGCAAACATTTGTGTAACTCTCATTTACACACACTCAACTCACATTAATAGAATTTTGTTTTATAAGAACTTTTTTAAAAGACAATCTACTTAAATAAATGCTCAAGATCAACTAAAATGCAGACCACTAACATGATACACACAAAAAGCGTGCACAAGATTTTCTGAACTGTTTGAAAACATCACCACAATCTGTACCAAGAAACATCAGTTAGCAATTATACTAATAAACACTGGCATAATCTTCAGAGGGCAAATTTACAAAGGTCATATAAACATTTTTATAGAAAATGATAAACAGAACCATCTGCAGGCACACACTATCCAAACATCCATTTAATAAATATAAACTGAACTAAAAACTAGATATATTATTATTACATTCAACATTTTTTTAAAAATCAAGTTGCTGATTACTAAATTTGGTCTTGATAGGAAATGTTCAGTTAACCAGAGAGGAATAATTTAAAATCTTTAATTGGCCTTTCCCCCGTCACTATTTTGGAAAAGAACATGAGACATTCAAGAGCATCTCAATACCTTTGAATGTATCTGATTTGGTGAAAAACAGTGCCTGGCCCAGTACCTGTAGAATAAAAACTGTTCCATTTTAGAGCCCTAGGGCTGGAACATCACTTAGACCTCTTCCTGTGGCTGTATTAGTATGGCTGAGAGGCTAAACCATGTTGACACTGGACTCTCGCGTCATCTGGGGCTTCACTCAATTGAGAATGACAAATATTCAATCTGTTTTTGTTACTGGTCATTGAGATTTAACCCCAGGAATTTTTTGATTCAAAATGATTAGTCTTATATTCCTATTTTATAAATATAAAAGCAGAGTGAAAACTGGTATATTTCAGACTGAGTTCCCAAGGGATAGGAGTCTATTTTAATGCAAACTTCCATCTCTATTACTGAATATAGCCTGATAGACATTTTATCAAATGAACAGATGAATTAATGAACAAATATTAACCCCAGGAATTTTTTGATTCAAAATGATTAGTCTTATATTCCTATTTTATAAATATAAAAGCAGAGTGAAAACTGGTATATTTCAGACTGAGTTCCCAAGGGGTAGGAGTCTATTTTAATGCAAACTTCCATCTCTATTACTGAATATAGCCTGATAGACATTTTATCAAATGAACAGATGAATTAATGAACAAATTCCCAGTGTAATATCTTTAGTGAGAATATCCAAATTCTATATATTGTTTTTTTAACATTCAAATCCACAGTAACTTTTATACCATCTAGAACTTTTACTAAGCCACCGAGTTTTCACAGTTTTACCAAAAAAGTTCCTGAATCAGCATTATTTCTGCTGAACAAGCATAACTTTTATGCCTTCTCAAAACACGAACTAATGAGTATTTATTTATTTATAAGACATAGCATTCTGTTACAATATTAGAAAATTTAATGAAAATTGTTGCTTTTATGTAAAATATGCTTTTTTAAAGTAAGCAGACAAAAGAATATCCTACTAAGATTACTTTCTTATATGTATGGCTAATCAGTACAAGTGCTTTAAACTTACTATATATTATGATAGTCAAAGGCATTAACTTTAGTCATCAAAAATAAAAGAAACCATGGAGCACAAATAGCCAGAAATAAAAGGTGCTTCTTAAAGTCTAAGCATGCTTTGTTAGCTTTTGTACTCATTTGTTTCCTTTCTTGCCTGCCTGTCTGCCCTCTTCCAAAGCAAACTCAGTAGCACTTCCCTTCTTTTCAAACACGAAGTTTGGGGAAAGAAGACAAACACTCTAATGACAGGAAGAATGTAAAACAGAAACTTTCTAAATTATAGCCTTAAAAAATGAGATACTGCTTAAGTTCAAAAGAAATCAACATGAGAATCACAGATTATTTAAAGTCTAATAAATATCATTAAGCTCTATATTTAACAGATACAGAAAGACTCAAATGTTTAGTGAAATTGCTGAACACCTCGATTTATTTTTGTAAGTTATAGTTGTCAAGCAATGTAAGTTGATAGTGTGCTAAATATACTACTTATTTGAAGAAACTATAATAATATCATTGCATTTGATAATATGGATCTACATGATGATGGTGTTTAAGGGAAGCATAAAAATCTTACTACCAATTTTCAAATGTTAAACTTCAAAAGAAAAAAATATCAGGTAGCCAATTTATATAATTAAACACTAAGTAAAGTTCGATTTCCTCCTGTACATGTCAATTCAATTACTATACTTCAAATACGACATACAGATAGAAGTACAAACTCTGAAAGGACTATCATCATAAAATAAAACTGTGACAATGATCCCACAGGCAGACACAAAACACAGCCACTGAAGAAAAGAGTTAGGGGTAAATACAGAAATTAATGACTGAATAAATCATATACACACTTCATTAATATCATTACCAGACAATAAGATTCATTTTTTAACCAATATAAGCATCAGATCGAGAGTTCCTATTTTGGAACTTCCTTTTTGGTCAGCCTTCCAAAAGTCAATAGAATCGGTCTCATTATTTTGTAGTCACTCCTTGTATCTAAGTGAAAATGTTATTACAGTTTCATCACCCACCAGCCTTGACTCCAAATGACTTCTGGCTATTATCAAAAAATCAAATCTATTCTCAACTGATGAGGATTCATATTTCAGAGGATATGCAAAGAAATATGCTTTCAAAGGCAATTCTTGAAAGAAAGAAAAGAAGGGAGGAAAGAGAGAGGAACAGGGACTTGGAGAAAGCATTTCTAAGAAAATAAATGCAACGGCTTCCCAAGGAGACTCCTTTAGAAGGAAGAACTTCATGCATGATTTTGGTTTACTTTTGAACAGTTCTCATTATAGTCATATTTCTACAGGCATGGATTGGTTGACAACAGAGACTCTTCTGTGTTTATGTGACCAATGATAACAAATTGAAGAAGAAAAATTTTCTATGAAAAATCAGCCACCAAGGTTCAAATAACATATGTGTCTACTCAACATAATACACAAACGGCTTTTCAGTGTAAGATTTTTTTCCTCCATTACACAACTGACAATTGACTTTTTCACAGCTAAAGCTTTAAAATGGCAAAACAGATTTTGACGACATTTTCTGTAATTAAAGACGGCTGCTTAGATGCTGAGAGAGAATTTTCTGAAGGATAATGTTGCTTTTCACTTTTCTCTTGAAAGATTCAAATGAAAGAGAAATGTGTTGAAATCAAGTAATTAGAATTCCATTTGGTCCATCACCCCTTTTCAAAATTTATTTAAAGATTCCAGATTTTACTGACAACTTTTTATCACCACAATATCAGGGAAAGAATAGAATTTGGTGTTTTCAAATGAATATATATAATCCAAAAGTCAATATGATTTATAATCGCAAAGGAGTTGTCAAGAAATGCTAAATATCTAAATATTTTTTAAATTGACTTTGCATCAGAAATCTCAACTACTGCTCTGGAAAACTATGCAATTTGGGCAGATCTATAACCCCTCATAATATCCATCTCACCTTTATCTGTAATAAGGGCTCTGATGTTTAGCTCATTATCATCCTAGAGGGAGGAAAAAACAACCTCCCTAGCTTCCCTTGATGCCGGGTATGGACAGGTAACCAAGGTGTGACCAAGAGACTGCAAGTAGAGGTGGCAAGTGCTACCTTCCAGTGCAAGAGGGCACGTGTGCTCAGCTGTGTCTGACTCTTTGGGGACTGAGGGACTAGACCATCAGGCTCCTCTGTCCACGGATTTCCCAGTTAAGAATACTGGAGTGGGTTGACATTTCCTTCTCCAGAGAATCTTCCCAACCCAAGGATCAAACTCATGTCCTTTGCATCTCCTACACTGGCAGGCAGATTCTTTTCCACTAACGCCACCTGGGAAGCCAGGACTCATCCTAAAAGAGAAAGGATACATCCCTATCTCCCTTCTCCCCCTACTCTGTCCTGTTGTCTGAAACAAGAATGTGAAAACCAGCTTTCCTGCACCCTATGGATAAGAACTAACCATACGCAAATACTGATATAAACTTTAAAAATTAACACATATATATGGAATTTAGAATGATGGTAATGATGACCCTATATGCAAGACAGCAAAAGAGACACAGATGTAAAGAACAGACTGTTGGACTCTGTGGGAGAAGCTGAGCGTGGGATGATTTGAGAGAATAGCATTGAAACATGTATATTAACATATGTGAAATAGATCGCCAGTCCAGGTTTGATGCATGAGGCAGGGTGCTCAGGCCTGGTGCACTGGGATGACCCTGAGAGACGGGATGGGCAGGGAGGTGGGAAGGAGGGTCAGAATGGGGAACACAAGTACACCCATGGCTGATTCATGTGGCTGTTTGGCAAAACCACCACAATATTGTAAAGTAATTAGCCTCCAGTTAAATTTTTTTTAAAAAAAAGGATTAAAAAAAAAAACCCTGCAACTTCCATCTTTTAATGAGTCTATATCCTAATACAAGAGCAATTGTTACAGAATGCAAAAATATATGAAATGTACTCAGAAATGAATACCTTTCTTCAATTCAGTCAACTGACTCTAAATTTAAAAATAATCAGCAACAATGAGAATAAATGACTTCATACAGTGTCAATACTTGAAATAAATTTTTAAAAACCTCAGATTCTAGAGTTAATCAGATATGTCCTAAGACCTTTTAAAAAAAAAATCAAACTCTTTGATTCCTGAGCACCAAGAAAAGGATACTGAAAAAAACAAAGTCTTTCCTAAAAAGGTGTTAAAACTGATGTGTGGAAATTTCTGTATCAGTGAGGATACAAAAATCATTCCAGAGGAGTACAGAATAGCCAAAACAATATTCAAGAAAAGAGCTTAGAAAACACAAGTCAGAAGCCCTGGTCATTCCAACTGTCAGCTGTATAAACTGGACCATATCCAATTTCCTCTTCTGGTGGTGGTGGTTTTGTTGCTAAGTTGTTTCGACTCTTGCAATACCATGGCCTGTAGCCTGCCAGGCTTCTCTGTCCATAGAATTCTCCCGGCAAGAATACTGGAGTATACTGCCATTTCCCGACCCAGGGACAGAACTTGGGTCTCTTACACTGCAGGCAGATTCTTTACTGACTGAACCACAGGAAAGTGAAAGCCACTCAGTCGTGTCTGACTCTGCAACCCCTTGGACTATACAGTCCATAGAATTCTCCAGGCCAGAATACTAGAGTAGGCAGTCTTTCCCTTCTCCAGGGGATCTTCGCAACCCAGGGACTGAACCCAGGTCTCCCGCATTGCAGGAGATTCTTTATCAACTAAGCCACAGGGGAAAGACTCTGAGCCACCAGGGAAGTGTCAGTTTCCTCTTAGAGGTTCTCACAGTGGTTTTGGGAAATGGGGTAAACCCTTTGACTTCACAGCCCTCTTGTAGACATTTTAATATGAAAAAATACTTTAAAAAAAAGAATGAAAAAAGTATGCAAACAGATCTAAAGCAGATGCACTTTATAAATATATGGAACTATTATTCATAAAGCAAGGTACACATCCTAAAATATACACTGGCTTTCACATTTAAAAAGTAAAGAAAGTAATTGTTTTTTAAAGACATATGTCATTGTAAATGCATTCATATTTTAAAATCTAATAAAGATCTCTTCTCACCTGCCCTTGACATTTCAGGGAAAAGATGGCTTAATTTCCTTCTCTGAAGATTTCCCCCTCACAGCTAAATAAATAAACAAGCCTAGTATTTACCAATATTATGTAAAAATGACTTATACCTGACAAGACATTTTTCATCTTATAAAATGAGAAAAGCATTGATTCCATGATTGATTGCAAAACAGAGTGTGAAAGGCAACCAGTGGACAGTCCAAACACACACCAGGGGAAGGCCTCTGGTGGGGTCAACCGTGCTAAGAAACTCTACCATTTTTTCAATTAAGCTTTATTAAATGAATTTTTTGTTAATTAACTGTTCTAAAATGTCTGAAAAAAGTAATTCCCAGGCAGTACATTAAGTACTGTCAATTGTGTTAAGACCGTACAGTATGTTGCTATGTGGCTTCTCAATTTTATCAAAATCACATCTGTGAGAATGAAAACCATTTGTCTACATTTAAAATTCCTCATTTCTACAACTCAATATTTTTCCTTGATGTATTCTAAATGCCCTGGTAGAAATTATTTTGAAAAGAAACCATTAAAGGTATGCTAATGACTCTGAATTGTGACAGATGCTGTGGAAACAGGCCTGTTGGCTGCGGTGCAGCACCATTAACTATCTATCATAAAGTCCTCTGGACTTGCTCATTTATTACTGCTGCGCTGCTCAAGGGGGGAAAAAAGCAGCAAGAGTTTTTCTTTCTGAGGCAAAAATCATAAGGCACTCACTTATTCTAATGTCATGATCCCCACTGTTTATCTGCATGATAATTAGGAAAACCAGAAGTAGTGAAATATTGTTTTAACAACGTGATTGGAATTAAACCGCTGACAAGGCCCAGGAGAAGTTCCATGTGCTTACTGACTGGTGGGTCTCCACCATGAGACACGCACCGCAGGGGAAACAAGGCCAGTTTCCCAGGAATGAACCAAGATATGAACTGCAAGCCTCACAGGGTGGCGCAGAGAAGAGAGGAGTTTAGCAAGAGGTGATGTGAATGTGTCATTACTCTGAGAATTTACTGTCTGTGCTAAGTAAGTTGCTTCAGGCGTGTCTGACTCTCTTCAATCCTATGGACTGTAGCCCACCTGGCTCCTGTGTCCATGAGATTCTCCAGGCAACAACAGAGGATTGCATGGTCATTTTCTTCTCCAGAGGACCTTCCCGACCCAGGGATCGAACCCATGTCTCTGATGTCTCCTGCACTGGCAGGCAGGTTCTTTCTCACTGGTGCCACCTGGAGAGTATCTTCTGTCTACAGTCTTTTAGAATAATACTTGTTGATGGCCCATATTAAGGATAAACACTGATCTGGCCATTGAAGGAATCAAAACCTGTAGTGTTATATTTTTACAAAGGGACTGTGTACTCACTAGCTAACAGGATCCTGCCAAGGAAGCTATAAGGAAAAGACCATGTTGATTCTGGAATGGAGAAACCTGACACCCAGACAAAACTGAGGGGACTGACTGAACAGCAAAAGCTCATCAGTTGAAGAGTTCAGAAGTCAGGTCTTCTCTCTCTAAAGCCATGGCTCTTTTCCCAAAGATCAAATAAGAATGAAGTGGCATGAAGGGGAAAGGGACAAGAGAGAAGGGTAGGAATGGTTTCTTTGAATCCTCATAAAACAGGAAGATTATGACATCATAGCATGTTTAATATAGATTTTATAATCATGCAACACAGAGGTGTGAAAATGTATACAGGCACCGAGGCCTTGGCCTACCAATGAATAGCTTTTCTGTCACTGGGCTGACACCAAAGCTGTTCCAATCACAGGGCTGATGCCGAGCAACAGTAAGAGGAGGAGGATGCCTTGCTTTTCTCATCCCGTCATCAGTTATTGACAATGAGGGCTGAGAAACAGAAGACACATGCCCAGGTCCTGCCCTGTAAATCTGAGTCCACTTGGGCACCTATATTGATGGGGGACTCTTGGTGGCCAGTCAAGCTCAGGAACCTCCAGCCTAGGATCACAGCTCTTCCTCTGACACCTGTATTCACAGCTGACAGAGAAAAGGAGGCTGGTGCAAATTTCACAGCTTTGTAAGTCATCTATAGATTGTACAAGAGCAGNACAGAAGACACATGCCCAGGTCCTGCCCTGTAAATCTGAGTCCACTTGGGCACCTATATTGATGGGGGACTCTTGGTGGCCAGTCAAGCTCAGGAACCTCCAGCCTAGGATCACAGCTCTTCCTCTGACACCTGTATTCACAGCTGACAGAGAAAAGGAGGCTGGTGCAAATTTCACAGCTTTGTAAGTCATCTATAGATTGTACAAGAGCAGGCGAAGGACAGGAAGTGTAGAAAGAATTAAACGGTCCCTTCCAGGGAGGTAGTATCCAACCCAAGCGATCTTTAACTACACAAAGGAAGCCACTCAAGACAGCCATAAGTGGATGGATGAGAAGTTCACTTTCACAGACGTGAGCACAATCAGCTCGTGCCACAGAGAGTCTCCTGAGCATACGTGTCTGACAAGAAGTGCTGTAATACCCCCGCCTCAAGGGTTAGTAGTGACAACTTGCTGCTGCTGCTGAGTCATGTCAGTCGTGTCGACTCTGTGCGACCCCACAGACGGCAGCCCACCAGGCTCCGCCGTCCCTGGGATTCACCAGGCAGGAGTACTGGAGTGGGTTGCCATCGCCTTCTCCAGTGCATGAAAGTGAAGTCGCTCAGTCGTGTCTGACTCTTCGCGACCCCATGGACTGCAGTCTACCAGGCTCCTCCATCCGTGGGATTTTTCGGGCAAGGGTACTGGAGTGGGTTGCCAACTTGCTACTACAGTCCAAATTACAGGCTGTGGGAAAACCAAATGCTTATTATGCACAAAAGACTCTAAGTGTCCACCTTTTCAGTAGGCAATGGCCCCTAGGCACTAAGGAACAATGATAGCAGATACAAAATACTACGTCTTTAAGGAGACCTTTGAAGTGTTCTGAAGAGGTCTCCAAAGTCATCTATAAAGCAGAAGTCAATGTATCCATTAGTTATTTCTTTTAGAACCATGTGGTAATAAACTCAGTATTATTAACCATCCAGTGTCTCACTTCATTTTACCAATAGCTGCCAACTCTGGCCAGTGAAAAGGACTCCTTCGATAAGTGTTCATTTATATGTAAAAGCCCATGAACTAATGTCATCTAGACTCTATCAAAGAATTTATCAGCGACACCTAGTCTCTGAAAGAACCTTATAGAGTCCTCTACTCTGTGTAACCTTCAGCAGCCTTACTAAATGATCATCACCTTTTCAAATGCTTTCGATTTAACCCACTGCCTGGAAGGAGTCAGGTGTAATGAACACTGAAGATACCAAGCACAGCAAGTAGGAACAGAATGCTGTCACCAGCCTGTCTCAGCTGGGTTCCTCTCTCCACTGCCACAGTGGCCCCGGAGCCACAGCTCGACCACCTTCCTGACTGCTCCCAGGGGCTTCCTGATGGTCAATGCTCCACCTAACAGAACAGTCTTGCCATCTGGTTGACCACAGCAGCCCTGAATGACCCCTAATTGACATTATCCCAAGATGCGGACTACTGGACAGCCCAAAGGAGCCCCTTCACAGCAGAGTCTCCCTGGCCCTCACCTCTGCCCATTCACAAGAATCGTCTTCTGATAGATCTGCAGGAGGTTCCAGCAGGTCTGCGCCACTTCTGACATCTCTCGTCAACAGCACNAAAAAAAAAAACCCTGCAACTTCCATCTTTTAATGAGTCTACATCCTAATACAAGAGCAATTGTTATAGAATGCAAAAATATATGAAATGTACTCAGAAATGAATACCTTTCTTCAATTCAGTCAACTGACTCTAAATTTAAAAATAATCAGCAACAATGAGAATAAATGACTTCATACAGTGTCAATACTTGAAATAAATTTTTAAAAACCTCAGATTCTAGAGTTAATCAGATATGTCCTAAGACCTTTTAAAAAAAAAATCAAACTCTTTGATTCCTGAGCACCAAGAAAAGGATACTGAAAAAAACAAAGTCTTTCCTAAAAAGGTGTTAAAACTGATGTGTGGAAATTTCTGTATCAGTGAGGATACAAAAATCATTCCAGAGGAGTACAGAATAGCCAAAACAATATTCAAGAAAAGAGCTTAGAAAACACAAGTCAGAAGCCCTGGTCATTCCAACTGTCAGCTGTATAAACTGGACCATATCCAATTTCCTCTTCTGGTGGTGGTGGTTTTGTTGCTAAGTTGTTTCGACTCTTGCAATACCATGGCCTGTAGCCTGCCAGGCTTCTCTGTCCATAGAATTCTCCCGGCAAGAATACTGGAGTATACTGCCATTTCCCGACCCAGGGACAGAACTTGGGTCTCTTACACTGCAGGCAGATTCTTTACTGACTGAACCACAGGAAAGTGAAAGCCACTCAGTCGTGTCTGACTCTGCAACCCCTTGGACTATACAGTCCATAGAGTTCTCCAGGCCAGAATACTAGAGTAGGCAGTCTTTCCCTTCTCCAGGGGATCTTCGCAACCCAGGGACTGAACCCAGGTCTCCCGCATTGCAGGAGATTCTTTATCAACTAAGCCACAGGGGAAAGACTCTGAGCCACCAGGGAAGTGTCAGTTTCCTCTTAGAGGTTCTCACAGTGGTTTTGGGAAATGGGGTAATACCCTTTGACTTCACAGTCCTCTTGTAGACATTTTAATATGAAAAAATACTTTAAAAAAAAGAATGAAAAAAGTATGCAAACAGATCTAAAGCAGATGCACTTTATAAATATATGGAACTATTATTCATAAAGCAAGGTACACATCCTAAAATATACACTGGCTTTCACATTTAAAAAGTAAAGAAAGTAATTGTTTTTTAAAGACATATGTCATTGTAAATGCATTCATATTTTAAAATCTAATAAAGATCTCTTCTCACCTGCCCTTGACATTTCAGGGAAAAGATGGCTTAATTTCCTTCTCTGAAGATTTCCCCCTCACAGCTAAATAAATAAACAAGCCTAGTATTTACCAATATTATGTAAAAATGACTTATACCTGACAAGACATTTTTCATCTTATAAAATGAGAAAAGCATTGATTCCATGATTGATTGCAAAACAGAGTGTGAAAGGCAACCAGTGGACAGTCCAAACACACACCAGGGGAAGGCCTCTGGTGGGGTCAACCGTGCTAAGAAACTCTACCATTTTTTCAATTAAGCTTTATTAAATAAATTTTTTGTTAATTAACTGTTCTAAAATGTCTGAAAAAAGTAATTCCCAGGCAGTACATTAAGTACTGTCAACTGTGTTAAGACCGTACAGTATGTTGCTATGTGGCTTCTCAATTTTATCAAAATCACATCTGTGAGAATGAAAACCATTTGTCTACATTTAAAATTCCTCATTTCTACAACTCAATATTTTTCCTTGATGTATTCTAAATGCCCTGGTAGAAATTATTTTGAAAAGAAACCATTAAAGGTATGCTAATGACTCTGAATTGTGACAGATGCTGTGGAAACAGGCCTGTTGGCTGCGGTGCAGCACCATTAACTATCTATCATAAAGTCCTCTGGACTTGCTCATTTATTACTGCTGCGCTGCTCAAGGGGGGAAAAAAGCAGCAAGAGTTTTTCTTTCTGAGGCAAAAATCATAAGGCACTCACTTATTCTAATGTCATGATCCCCACTGTTTATCTGCATGATAATTAGGAAAACCAGAAGTAGTGAAATATTGTTTTAACAACGTGATTGGAATTAAACCGCTGACAAGGCCCAGGAGAAGTTCCATGTGCTTACTGACTGGTGGGTCTCCACCATGAGACACGCACCGCAGGGGAAACAAGGCCAGTTTCCCAGGAATGAACCAAGGTACGAACTGCAAGCCTCACAGGGTGGCGCAGAGAAGAGAGGAGTTTAGCAAGAGGTGATGTGAATGTGTCATTACTCTGAGAATTTACTGTCTGTGCTAAGTAAGTTGCTTCAGGCGTGTCTGACTCTCTTCAATCCTATGGACTGTAGCCCACCCGGCTCCTGTGTCCATGGGATTCTCCAGGCAACAACAGAGGACTGCATGGTCATTTTCTTCTCCAGAGGACCTTCCCGACCCAGGGATCGAACCCACGTCTCTGATGTCTCCTGCACTGGCAGGCAGGTTCTTTCTCACTAGTGCCACCTGGAGAGTATCTTCTGTCTACAGTCTTTTAGAATAATACTTGTTGATGGCCCATATTAAGGATAAACACTGATCTGGCCATTGAAGGAATCAAAACCTGTAGTAACTGTCTGTGCTAAGTAAGTTGCTTCAGGCGTGTCTGACTCTCTTCAATCCTATGGACTGTAGCCCACCTGGCTCCTGTGTCCATGAGATTCTCCAGGCAACAACAGAGGATTGCATGGTCATTTTCTTCTCCAGAGGACCTTCCCGACCCAGGGATCGAACCCATGTCTCTGATGTCTCCTGCACTGGCAGGCAGGTTCTTTCTCACTGGTGCCACCTGGAGAGTATCTTCTGTCTACAGTCTTTTAGAATAATACTTGTTGATGACCCATATTAAGGATAAACACTGATCTGGCCATTGAAGGAATCAAAACCTGTAGCATGCATGGTCATTTTCTTCTCCAGAGGACCTTCCCGACCCAGGGATCGAACCCACGTCTCTGATGTCTCCTGCACTGGCAGGCAGGTTCTTTCTCACTAGTGCCACCTGGAGAGTATCTTCTGTCTACAGTCTTTTAGAATAATACTTGTTGATGGCCCATATTAAGGATAAACACTGATCTGGCCATTGAAGGAATCAAAACCTGTAGTGTTATATTTTTACAAAGGGACTGTGTACTCACTAGCTAACAGGATCCTGCCAAGGAAGCTATAAGGAAAAGACCATGTTGATTCTGGAATGGAGAAACCTGACACCCAGACAAAACTGAGGGGACTGACTGAACAGCAAAAGCTCATCAGTTGAAGAGTTCAGAAGTCAGGTCTTCTCTCTCTAAAGCCATGGCTCTTTTCCCAAAGATCAAATAAGAATGAAGTGGCATGAAGGGGAAAGGGACAAGAGAGAAGGGTAGGAATGGTTTCTTTGAATCCTCATAAAACAGGAAGATTATGACATCATAGCATGTTTAATATAGATTTTATAATCATGCAACACGGAGGTGTGAAAATGTATACAGGCACCGAGGCCTTGGCCTACCAATGAATAGCTTTTCTGTCACTGGGCTGACACCAAAGCTGTTCCAATCCCAGGGCTGATGCCGAGCAACAGTAAGAGGAGGAGGATGCCTTGCTTTTCTCATCCCGTCATCAGTTATTGACAATGAGGGCTGAGCAACAGAAGACACATGCCCAGGTCCTGCCCTGTAAATCTGAGTCCACTTGGGCACCTATATTGACGGGGGACTCTTGGTGGCCAGTCAAGCTCGGGAACCTCCACCCTAGGATCACAGCTCTTCCTCTGACACCTGTATTCACAGTTGACAGAGAAAAGGAGGCTGGTGCAAATTTCACAGCTTTGTAAGTCATCTATAGATTGTACAAGAGCAGGCAAAGGACAGGAAGTGTAGAAAGAATTAAACGGTCCCTTCCAGGGAGGTAGTATCCAACCCAAGCGATCTTTAACTACACAAAGGAAGCCACTCAAGACAGCCATGAGTGGATGGATGAGAAGTTCACTTTCACAGACGTGAGCACAATCAGCTCGTGCCACAGAGAGTCTCCTGAGCATACGTGTCTGACAAGAAGTGCTGTAATACCCCCGCCTCAAGGGTTAGTAGTGACAACTTGCTGCTGCTGCTGAGTCATGTCAGTCGTGTCGACTCTGTGCGACCCCACAGACGGCAGCCCACCAGGCTCCGCCGTCCCTGGGATTCACCAGGCAGGAGTACTGGAGTGGGTTGCCATCGCCTTCTCCAGTGCATGAAAGTGAAGTCGCTCAGTCATGTCTGACTCTTCGCGACCCCATGGACTGCAGTCTACCAGGCTCCTCCATCCGTGGGATTTTTCGGGCAAGGGTACTGGAGTGGGTTGCCAACTTGCTACTACAGTCCAAATTACAGGCTGTGGGAAAACCAAATGCTTATTATGCACAAAAGACTCTAAGTGTCCACCTTTTCAGTAGGCAATGGCCCCTAGGCACTAAGGAACAATGATAGCAGATACAAAATACTACGTCTTTAAGGAGACCTTTGAAGTGTTCTGAAGAGGTCTCCAAAGTCATCTATAAAGCAGAAGTCAATGTATCCATTAGTTATTTATTTTAGAACCATGTGGTAATAAACTCAGTATTATTAACCATCCAGTGTCTCACTTCATTTTACCAATAGCTGCCAACTCTGGCCAGTGAAAAGGACTCCTTCGATAAGTGTTCATTTATATGTAAAAGCCCATGAACTAATGTCATCTAGACTCTATCAAAGAATTTATCAGCGACACCTAGTCTCTGAAAGAACCTTATAGAGTCCTCTACTCTGTGTAACCTTCAGCAGCCTTACTAAATGATCATCACCTTTTCAAATGCTTTCGATTTAACACACTGCCTGGAAGGAGTCAGGTGTAATGAACACTGAAGATACCAAGCACAGCAAGTAGGAACAGAATGCTGTCACCAGCCTGTCTCAGCTGGGTTCCTCTCTCCACTGCCACAGTGGCCCCGGAGACACAGCTCGACCACCTTCCTGACTGCTCCCAGGGGCTTCCTGATGGTCAATGCTCCACCTAACAGAACAGTCTTGCCATCTGGTTGACCACAGCAGCCCTGAATGACCCCTAATTGACATTATCCCAAGATGCGGACTACTGGACAGCCCAAAGGAGCCCCTTCACAGCAGAGTCTCCCTGGCCCTCACCTCTGCCCATTCACAAGAATCGTCTTCTGATAGATCTGCAGGAGGTTCCAGCAGGTCTGCGCCACTTCTGACATCTCTCGTCAACAGCATGGGAATGGAATATTCAGGAAGCACTACTGAGCTCCTACTGAGTGTAAATAAATCCCCATGTGGACAGGCAAGCATAAGTGACATGGTTCCTCCTGGCCTCCCCCAACTGTACAACGGAATTCACATTATAAAATGGGAAATGAACACACGCTTGACCATACCATTCTTTACTCAAACAGGGTCAAACCTGGGGTGACCCTACGTTCTGGCTTCCCTGGAATGTCCCAGTTTATGCGTGCTGTCCTGAAAGAATTAACTAATGGTGTCTTCTTTCACCTTCTCCGTTTGGATGATAAATTATAGGGTTCACCCAACTCATAAAAAAGCTATGAACAAAAAGTTTTGGAACTACAGAAAGGCTGTGATCATTCCTGAGCTAGAAACCAGAAAGGCTTTACACAGACAACATTTACGCTGGGCTCTAAAATGAAGGATGAAATTTAAATGAGGGGCTAAGAGTGGGTGGAGAAGTATAGGATGACATTCGGACAGACACGGAGTCGGGCATGGGTGTCGTCAGCCTAGCTAACTAGCTTCTTTTCTAAGTGGTGGTCTATACTGCGGCCAACTGTAAGCTTCTTGAGAGCACAGACTGTGTTCTCTCTTGTTTCTCTGGCTCCTGACACAGCACCAGGCACAGAGGATGCACACAAAGCCTACAGGTTACTAACCACGGGCTGCTATTCAAACGATGAATCAAAGTAAGCGACACTGTGCCACCTATATCCTATTACACAGCTCTGCTGTTTCAAGAGGAAGATGATGGCCATGCACTGGCACTTTTCACCGGCCCCACAGTTTCGAGAATGTATAGGAAACACCTAAGCTGGGAGAACCCAAGTCTCTGCAGTCACTGGGTCAGAAGTTATGGAGAGACAACCAACCAGAGACAAGGATTAATTAGAAGTGGCTGGGAGGTGAGAGCAAGGGACAGTGCCAATACGTGCCACCTGAGCCCTCACCTGTGCCACCTCGGGCGTCTCAACGAAAAAGGAATGCTACCATGCTCAGAAACCAGAGGAACCCCCAGCTGCTCACAGGGCAGAGCTCCAACAAGCCACAAAATCCTGCCCAGGAAAGCCCCAAGGGCAGCAGCAGTTCTCAGGAAAGAAGACTGAGGTCCCCCCACAGAGGAGGAAGTTCTGCCTCTAGACTGCCAATATCGAGACTTGCTGGCCCCCAGCATCACATGACGCCTTAAAATAAATCAATCTTTATATGTATACAGGCACATACGTATGTACACGCACACACCCTCAACTGGTTCTGTTTCTCTGGTGAACCCTAATACAGGTTTACTTAATCCTAAACCCAGTATTCGTATAGTGTGTAGTATTTGTATAGTTTAAAAGAATGTTTTCAAAAACTTTGTCATATCATCCAACTGTCAAAGTTTTTCCAATTCAGATATAAAAGTTAAAATGACCTGAATAAGTTACTTAAAAAAAAAAAAAAATCAAGAGGCTGAATTAGAGCATCAAATACTTAAGTTAAATATTTTTATTCCCTCAGGATTAACTCCCTTTCTCCCTAATCTGTAACTTTTCAGACATAGTTTCAGACAATTCCTAATTAATATAAACTCAATTAGGGCAGGCATTATTGTTTATTTTGATGTATCTCCAGTATATAAACCAGTGCCTAGAATATAGTAGGTTCTAAATAAATAATACCTGAATGCAAATGCAAATGACATACATACACAAACACACACACAGGTATATATATGAAGGAAAAGCAAGTAGAAGTTCACTCTTGCTAAATTAATGGGCATTGGTTGTGATGGGCAAGCTGTGTTTTAAATTACTATAACAGCTCTGCTCTAATTCCACATAAGTACAACCTAATCTCGTAATCATACAATGAGGACTATCCATGACCATTATTCACTGAATTCAATGACTGCACTCCTGCCTCTTTGTTTCAAGGTAAGAACAAGAAGAGATCAGGGACATTTACTCCCTATCTCACTAGTCATAACAGTGGCCTTGAAGATAATTGACAAATACCATGGGCCTTTCCCCCATTATTTAAGGGAAATGATGGCGGAGGCATCAGTTTCATTTTCCCAGAAGCTATAACATTAATCTCTGCCCAGATACTTAAGGCTCTTAGGCAAGGAGATATGCACATAGTAGAAAGGGCAGTTGAGAAAACTGCAGCACATAAAGGAAAGACAGCAGAGGTGAGATACCAGAGAAACACGTGTCCGCCTCACCCTGCTCAAGAGCTGTCCATCCCAAATGCCCTCAGTGCCTGGCTTATGCCGCAGGGAGGCTGCCCATCCTCAGGGAGGCTTCTATTCTTCCAGCCAGCCCCAGCTTGCAGAAAGATTCCTGACCTCTTTGTTCTCTGGCCTGCAATCCTGGGAGCCTATCTGAAAAAGGATCCCTGAAGAAGAGGAAAACCATCTCAGAGAGAGACTGAAGTGCTGGTCCTCACTCCATCACTCTGTCCCTGACAGCCCCGGGCCTTGCTCTTCCCCCTAGAAGAGGGAGTCGCTAGGCAGGGGGATTTCTACCATCTCCTCAAGTTCTACCAGGAAGTTACAGTGCCTCCCTCTACACCACGGCTGACTGGTCTCTGAGAAAGGACGAGACAAAGGAGCTCAAACCCCAAGAGTGGGCTCTGAGCAGGATTAGGGAATGGCCACAGCACTATGAGCGTCAGGCTCCCATGTCAAGAGGCATGCCCTCCAGAGCGCACACTTCTCGGGTTCCCTTTATTCAATGACATCTGGGAGAAGAGAGGCCCAACCTGGCACATGGCATCGGGGCTGTGACTGAACACAGCTTCAAGCCACCTGTCAAAAAGCCCCAGTGAAGAATTAGCTAGTTTTGTGAACTTAGTATTGCACATTTCGAAGCCTCGTTTGCTAACAGGCCCTGAAGTTTCGAGACTTCCAAATCAACTCAAAGGCCAAATTATCACTTTAAAATAAGAACTACACCTGCCAAGAAGAGGGATGCGGGACCTCCCGCCAAGACGAGTGCCTTCTGCAGGCCATGGGAAGCCAAATCAAAATCAGAGGGTTATTTGATGAATTTCACGACCTGAAAGTATCCTGGCACAAAACTAAGACAGCTACCGTTAAGGACCTGCACAAGAGGCCAGCATCCACCAGGGCCAGACAACTGTTAGACCAGGACTACACTGGGACGGACTCAAGAATCGCTTGTCTTTTCAAATCATTTCTTTCCTTCTACATATAAAACCTCATAAATCTTTCCTTCTCTATATAAAAAGTACTAAGTACTGAAGATATGTATTTTGTGCTACATATAAGTAAATAAACTAAAACATAGTCAAGACAATCAGGTAAACCAGAAAATGTTTGAAACATATATAAGGAAAAAGAAAAATAAAATTTAAAAAAACCCACAAACCTATACCAAGCTTTCTGTCCTTGCAGACATACAAATAATAAAGAGCATGCCAATTTTTATTCTACTGCACATCACACTGTAAACAAATCTCATGATATTAAATAATCTTTTTAAAACTTTAAAGACAGGAAAAAAAAATCAAGATTGACATATTCTTTCTTTAGACGTGTTAATATATTCAGTCAGTGACAGGCAAGTCTTGTTCTGGAGTCACTCAGAGTATTTTTTGAACTTTATTTAAGACAACTATTTCTCCCCTGCTTCTAAGTTACTGAAAGAAGACTCTCCCTGCATTAATACAAGTTCAGATCAGACCTCCCTGTCCAGTTAAAACCCTTAGGTTCCACAAAACCTCCATGATGACACAGTGCCAATGAGACACACTATCTCATCATGGAAACTGGGAAGGAGGAGGAGGTGTGGCCCTCCTCCCCAAATACTAATTAGCATCCTTTGCTCCCAGGTAACAGACTTGTCTATCAGCAGTGGTCAAACTAAACATCCAGCACTTTTCCCCCTTAATGAGAAAGGGAGGGAAGTAAGAATTCCAGATCAACTGAGACAGGCTGAGGTGATGTCAGATCAGTGTAAAGTGTATTGTGGGACAGGCATAATCTGGCAACAACATCACGTCACTATTCTGCCTACATGAGGGACAAGTAGTAAGTCCGCCCCTCCACTAGGTTACACACACACAACAAACTTTTTTCAACCCCCTGTAATGTCTATACTATAAATCTAGGAAATAGCTCCCAAAGCCTTGTTTCAAACTGTGGACACCTTAAGAACATCCCCTTAATACACAGCAGCCTGTTACTTGTTCATGTCCCACCTTCAGTGACATGCGGACAGGAATGTCTATTGTACAGCTTCTCTAGGATGACAGACATTAATAGAAATGCATGGATGGATTTACAGCAGGCATGGATCAATTTTGAGTTATTTTACAATTATTGATTAGGGAACTCAAACAGGCTTTGCTACTCGCCAGACAAAAAGCTAAATCCACCTCCCCTCTTCATAAATCCTGAGAAAAAGCCAAAGGAACTGAAAACTGATGTATTCAGGAAACAAAGCATGCCAAGACAAGATTATAACCAACTCAAAGCTGAGAATCAAGTAACAAATGTATCTCTAGAACAGAGCTTGAGAAGCTGGCATTCTTGGCAAGCCACCCTCTCTGGCAGCAGCGTAACCTTTGTTGCGATCGGAACTGACGGGAGGCTTTTTCACTTGAAGTTAAAAGATTTCTGTCAGGGTGAACATATTTTAATCCACCACGTGCATTTGTCCCATGTCACTGACAAGGACAAAACCTGACTACTTCAAGTGTCTGCTTTTGTTGCGTCACTCTATGGGCCTATGGACATGTTCCCAAGGCTCGCAGAAAAGAAAAAAATAAACTCAGAGGAGAGAGGAGACGAAGGGCGGGGTAGGGGGGCAATGTTATAATATACACATGGAGCATACGCGGAGCTATACATATATCTTGGAAATGGTGATCTCCAAGATGGGGATACATGCTGAAAACATGCTGCATCTTACAGGAGGATATTATTTAGAACTTGTTCTTTTTGATGCCTTCGGGGCTGGAACTAAGCCAGTTTCTTTATAATATACTGGGTTCCTCAGGGAGTTTAAAAAAAAAAAACTCTAAAGCACCAAGACATTCTCCTGATCCCCATGCATAACAGGGGATGATGGGAACATTTCAAAAACGCCACCATCCATGGGCAGGAAATTTAAAATGGGATAGGGACAGGGTGGGGGGGTGGTTAGGAAAGGAAGGAAAATTATGTCAGGCAAGAGCGAGGTAGAGATATGATAGTCATATTAAAAAATAACAAATGACTTTTAATGAGTTAAGAAGTAAATAGGAAATAAATGGAAAATAAAGTAAGCATTTTAAAAGCTGAAGCCTTGATCTTAGGTAGCAGACGGGTTTAATCCATTATAATACATGAATTTAAGGCATTTAATAGTCATTTTTTAAAGGCATACAGTAGATCAACTTCTGTACTTTTTAACTTAATAGTGTCTATATATGCATTTATACACAGGAGAGGGCAGGAGGAGAAGGGGACAACAGAGGATGAGATGGCTGGATGGCATCACCGACTCGATGGACATGAGCTTGCGTGAACTCCGGGAACTGCTGATGGACAGGGAGGCCTGGCGTGCTGCAATTCATGCGGTCGCAGAGTCGGACACAACTAAGCGACTGAACTGAACTGATATATGTATTTTAATTACTTTATTTTGCTAACAAAGGTCTGAATTTTCATTATAAGCCAATAAACACATATTAGCAAAAAGATCCCACCTTCTCATATCCAAGAAAAGGACACCTCTCATGTTGATCCTTTCAATATACAAGAACTGCTAACAGCATTTATACTGTGCCTACGACTAAATCACTTCTACTAATCAGAATAAGTGTTCAATAACAAAAATCCAATTTAACCAAGGAAACAGAGGCTTTTAACTTTAACTATTTTTCTTTTTTTTTTAGTGGACTGTTTTAATAACTATGGAAAATTAAAATAGATGTGACTCTCGGAATTGGTAACCTATTCATAAAACAAAATTACTTAGGACGTATGAAAAGTCAATTTATAAGTATATAGAACTTTGCATTCTCTAAGAACGCCTGTGTTTATATATTTATTCATCAAGGTAATAGACTTGAAAGAAACGTACATTCACCTTGTCCTCGTTTTAAACAGATGGAACAAAGGGCATAAAGGGAAAAAAAGCAATTTGCCTAAAATTACATGGAACAGTACCTGGGGGGTGGTGCTGGTGGTGGGGTGTGGAGAGAAGGCTATTTCTGATAAAATTACTCCTCAAAAAACTCTCCAGAGAAGTAAGAAAACAGTTTACTCTCTAATTATTTTTAATGATACAACTTGGATGCCTGCTACATTTCAAAGACACGGAATCTAAACAGATCTTGGTGAAAGCATTTGTTTTAGTTTGGGTTCATAAAAGAAAATATCTGAAACAATTGTTCTTTATCCAAAACAATTGTTCCTTCACCCACAACACAGAACACTAATCCATATGTCTGCATGAAATTCTTTACCTCTTCATCCATTCACTTTCATCTTTCTAAAACTCTAGCAATGACAGCAAGAATTCATTAACTCAGGTTAACACAGTATCTGTCCAGATCCTATTACTCGCAAATTCCGTTAAAAATGTTTTAAGACACGATAACTACATAAATGGGATATATGGCCCCAGAATATACCCTTTTCCAGGAGTAAAATTTGCTATAAGGAACATTATTGAAATTTTGGTTAAAAATTAAAACACTGCATCAATGTTAAAACTTTTTGATTCTGACAAGTGTACTTGGTTACATAAGAAACACACTAACTTTAAGGTATAGAAAGACTAAGGGGGCAAATTGGCACAATGTTTGTACCCCACGCTCCAATGGTTCTGAAAATGTGCCTGTGTGTAGACTTTACAAGGAAAACCAGTGGACTATCTTCATTCTGAATTTTCCCAAAGTTCAGTGAAAACACAGAACACACGAGTGAATCCACTTCATGAGTGACGTAAACACTGTTAGCATATATTACATTGACTCTTAAAAATTACCTACTGCAGCGAGTCTGTCTATTCTCCGCAAGAATCATCCTGCCAGGCTAATGCATCATTACTTTTCTTTCACCTGTACTTTTCTTTCAAGTCTGTTACCTTGATGAATAAACATATAAATACAGGAGTTCTTAGAGAAACCAAAGTTCTGTATACTTATAAATTGACTTTTCATAAAGTAACAGAAAAATAATTGAATTGTCTTTTATCTCCCCTGCAAATAAAAAGTTAACCATAACAACAACAAAAACGAAGTTTCTGCCTTTATATATCGATGTTCTTCTGAGGGCAAAGGAATGAATAACTGATACAAACCAAGTCCTTTTGTACCTCTATATTAACCACTCCCCGACCAAAACAGAACAGACCACAGCAAATATTTTTTAAAAATAAGCCCACTCAAAAAAAGACTCTATAAAAGTACACAAAAACATTTCATTTAACCAGTATCCTCTGCAACGCAGATTCACAGGTGAGACTTTTTCTGGACTACTGAGAAACTATTTCAATTCACAATGGCCTAGATGGAAACTTTAGTTGCAATGTGTATTACTACATTCAGTGCTCTTAAACAGATTACCAACCCCCAATAGCGGTATGACTATGAATATGCTATTTACTTCACTAGGCAGGAGCGCACCAGGCTTATAGTGGCCACAGCTGACAGTCTCTCTGATGAGTAGGCCCATCATGCTGTGAAGCTTTCAGTCCTGTGTGTGCTCATCATACGTGTGGGTTTTGGATGCCTGTTTTCATTTATGTCTGTGGTAATTTTTTCTTTGTCCATGTGCCTGTCCCTCAAAGTCCTCTCACCCTTTGTACAGTGGGACCAATGCCAATACAGTGGGTCCCATTCACTTCTGGCTAAGAACATATTCAGGTTGGCATGAAGGCTGGAGTGGGTTGCCATCTCCTCCTCCAGGGGATCCTTCAAACCCAGGGATCCCACCCAGGTCTTCTGTACTGCAGGCAGAGTCTTTACTATTTGAGCCACCAGGGAAGGTCCCCCTCACACCCAAAATAAAAAGTAATAATAACTAAATTTGCTAAACTATGCCCCAAATAAGATCACTGAGGCAGCGGAGGTCCAATCTGCAGCACTGGCTATTACATTGTGCAAACTTTAGGTTTACAATCCCTTTACGATCCCTTAGAAACAGGAATGATTAGCTGTCCTACTACTATCAAGTATTTATTAACAACAAATAAGACGCTGGACTTGAAAGCTCTTGGTTAAACAAAGAACACGAGAAACAAGTACCAACTGTTTTTGCTGTGGTGCTGATTTATTAACAAAGGCCGTGAGCATTATGGCACAATCTAGAAATACTTTGTGACTTATTTTGGTTTCAAAGTTATGGTTCCAGGCCATCAGCTAGCTGTGTTCCTGAGAATCAGATAGGTTAAGGAAAAGAAAAGCATCAACACTTAATGCCTGAACAGAAATGTACGCAAATAGGTTTATAATAATCTCCAATAAAACTGGCCCTGTGACACTGACTTGTGTTCTTTCTTATCAGGAGAATATTAAACACAAATCTGGAATTAAATTTACAGTGTTTTAAACAGGCAGAGAGTATTTAAACACACAGCTAAGTACAGAACCTTGCAGTCATTTGTCACAAAAGATGGAATAACTGGCAGAAGTTTGCTAGAAAACTCCTCTGAACTTTTAATCTCAACAAATTTCTTTGACAATGAAGACATCTGATAAGTTTACCACAAGTAATCATAAATTACTGGTGCTGATCATTCCATTTTATTTTTTTTTGAAAACAGCTTGGTGGCTGAGGAAATCATATTCTGCCTGGGGCTACGTAGCTTACCTCGAATTATTCCAGAATCATCTAAAATGACTCATTTTTCTATTAAAATGATGAATGAGCTAAATGAGGTATGTAATAAATACTGCAGGTTTGTAAACAGATTCCTGCTCTCTAGAGAATGCAGGCCTTACTTCATTTGGTAATTCTGCCCCTTGGTATTTTCAGGAGAAGTCATCCTTAAAATATAGTTAGTAAAGAAAATGGTGGAGAAAGCCACACTGGAACAAAATGTTGAATGTCTTTATGGTGAAGGGAATAACCCCAGGCTACATAAAAATAAACCCTCCTACCCACCAAAGCAGGGCATAGTTCAAAACATCAAGAAACACAGAAAGAATATAAGTCAGTCCCATTTAAGAATCATATCTAAGCAATAAAGGCAGGAATACATAAAGGAGTAAATACACAGTGACTCAAGAACGTTCAGCACTGAAGAGCTTAATGTCAGGAAGCGAAAATAAAGCAGACCTCACTCCACTGTGGTATGTCACCCAGTAAACATTACTGCCCTTCAGTTTACTGCTGCACTCACTAAGCCAGAGGTCCAGGTGCCACAGGTTGAAAGCAATTCCCCACAGCTGTATGAGAACCCACAGTCCTCAGGCTTGCCAGGAAGACAAACTAAAAAGGATGCTTCTGAACAAAACAGAGCCCACTGGCCTTAGAGCCTCATTCAAAACATAATGTGCAAAGCACTCCTCTTTGGGATTTGGAAGGATTGATGGAGTTCATTTTGCTTCTGTTCAACTTTTAATCTGTCACAGGTTGAAGAAAACACTGAGGGCCATATTTCTCAGCCTCTTCAGTAGGAAAAGAGATTATGATGTCAGTTTAATAACATTCCAAGGCCCTAATGACAGTTCATCTCAGACCAGGCAGTGAAGCAAATAAGTTAACAATAAATGCCAGGGCACTGTAAAGAGATGGAATTATAACCAACCCTTTGCACCTTAGTTACCTATGGATTTTTACTCAGTGCTCTCCATACCTCACCTTGACACCCATAATGACCCAACTGATGGGATGTCAATAAGCTATTTATGGCAGAGTGACCACGTATGACACCATTCAACAGGAGTTTCCCTGAGCCAACCAGTGTGCAAGCAACTTGATGAATTTGTAAAGTGCATTTAGAATGACAATATGACAACACCTTTTAAGCAGAGTCGCTCCTTATAGCTGTCTTTAATACAACTACTTGTTGACAAGAACATCAACCACATTATCCTCAGATCCTCTCTAATCCCTCTGTCAACAGGTCACACAAACTGTGATAGTTCCTTGGGGAAAAAATGCAACACCAGCAAATTGCAGTCACCTCTACAATGTGCTCACTGGACAGACTCGCCAACCTTGACAGTGAGATTTAATCTCCACTTTCAGAAGAATGTTCAGCCATTCTCTCCTCCAGGCCCCCCAGTATCTGCTCAGCATGACAACAGGCTTCTCTCGGACTAGACGGTAACGTTAAGGGTCTACGGATTCCTGCAAATCCTGATGAGGAAAGGGTCTGACCACATACATTTGAAAAACACATTCATCTGGTTAAGACACTCCAGCATTCTCACCTGAAAAATCCCATGGACAGAGGAGCCTGGTGGGCTACAGTCTATGGACGTGCAAAGAGTCGGACATGACTGAGTGCGCACACACACATATACACGCATGCACGCACACACACACGCACGCACGCATGCACACAATGCTGAAATCTGCAATAGCAGTCCTATTCTTTCTGGGCTCTTAACATAAAGATGAGGCTGGCATATTGAGACAAAACTTGTTTCTCTTTTTCTACTACTGTGGCAAAAAAAAAAAGGTACCAAGATCTAGCCTGGCACTCCATGGAATATCTGACTAAAAATCGCTTCCTAATAATTTTTTCACAGGGCTGTATGCATTTCAGCTGACAACAGTGTGCTGCTTTAACACACACAGGAGGCAAAGACCGCACAAGATAACAAAGCACGCGAGGGGAGAAGACAGAAGACGGAGGCTTTGTCCTGGGAACTAGAATGGCCTGCTGAATTCAAACATTTACACAGGACGCAAAATGATGCTGCATGCCTCTGCTCCCACCTGCCCTGAGGGCTGCTGCCCTTTAAATTTCCTGGTCAGATAGGAACTGAGTGAGAGACAGGAAGAAATGGGCTTGCAGACAGATCCTAGGTCCCATTCTCACCAATAACACCGAAGAAATTATCTTATGCCTAAATGGCTTAAATTTCTGACACAGAACAGAAATCCAGTATTTAAATAGTCCTTAAAAGTGAAAGCTCAAAGTCATTAACTTCATTTTTGGCATTCAAAGCAAACTAATACTCCATGCATGTCAGAACAATTGGGGATTCGTGTCTATAGCAAGAAAAACCAGCTCAGGGCATATATAATCAGAGGGAGTGTGTTAATAGAGATTATAACTGAAGTACTAAATTGCACCCCAAAAAGACCAAACATTTTTCTAAAAGGATTAAGTGTCCAACAAAAGAACCCAGGATTACTGTTGCTACACTGCAGTTTCATTCATCTGGTTAATTTTAATGACACTAAAAGCCCCAAGTGATCACTCTGAAGTTTCTTCAACACAGAACTTTTGAACATGAACCCTGTTGGTCATTTCAAAATTACAACCCCAATGGTAACCTCTGCTCTTGGGAAGACCCTCACTTATATACTTGGGCAGCAGCAATATTCTTATCTACTTCCTTTAGTCATTTTCTTCCAGCCCCAAATTCAAAACCTTTTTCTCTTTAACCATGAAATTTCAACTGTCACAGTTTGAAGCACAAACAAAACACTGAAGTGAAAAGCACATAGTACAAAATTAATCAATTCTTCTTGATTGCTTTACTAGTGCATTTCAGACAAAAGGGAAACCGGGGATAAAAAGTGACATTTTAGAGAAACAGGAGCTTAAATTTGCAAAAACTAAATTTATGCATTCACTTACCCTAATTTTTTGTGCCTTTTTCTAAACACTATGAGGTTTTACAAATTCAAAAATTTTACCAGGAGGGGGGGGAAAAAATCCAAGTTAAGAATGACCTCCCCCCCCGCACCCCCCCCCAAAAAAAGAATGACCTTCCCCACCCAGCTTATACTTGACTGAAGAAGGCAGACTCAGGAAAACTGATCAAATCTAATCTGTCTTTGCACCCCCAGCAACTGATGTGATGTTCCATAAATTTGTGATGGCGGGGACCACAGACAAGAATGATCTCTTTCCATTCATTCCCTCCTCTAGTCCATCTTGCACCCTTCACTACACAGAGCTATCAAAATGCTCATCTAACCAGTGCATTTCAAACCTTCGCATGAATACAGTCCAGGGGTCTCTGGATTGCAGACGTGCACCTCATGATTTTAGCTCTGCTAACTTCTTCTGCCTCATCTCTCAACACTCCTCATCCTTTGCTTCCCACTCATTAGCTCCTGTGGTGTTCCAGTGTCTCCAGGCTTCCATGCTTTACCGGCAAATACTGTAGGCTGGACCATCCCTACTCCTCAACCACACAGGCAATTCCTACTCCAACATTCCACTCTGGCATCACTTCACTAGGAAATCTTTTCTCATCTTCCCTACTTCCTCTCCTCCCATTTCCACAACCTGCTGCTGCTGCTGCTAAGTCACTTCAGTCTGGTCCGACTCTGTGTGACCCTACAGACAGCAGCCCACCAGGCTCCCCTGTCCCTGGGATTCTCCAGGCAAAACACTGGAGTGGGTTGCCATTTCCTTCTCCAATGCATGAAAGTGAAAAGTGAAAGTGAAGTCGCTCAGTCCTGTCTGACCCTCAGTGACCCCATGGCCTGCAGCCTTCCAGGCTCCTCTGTCCATGGGATTTTCCACAACCTGAGTAGGCTCAAATCCTCACTTAGGAAATCGGCAAGCATTTATTGACTCTCCACTCTTTGCCAGGCTCCAGTATGTATTAGGCCCTCAAATGTGTGTGAACAAATGAATGCAGATACAAAATGGTTACGAGAAAGTCAGTCTCTGCTTTCATTGAAGTGAGAATTCTCATAAGGATATAAGTAGCAAGGCTCTATTACAGACTTTGCACTTTTTAACATTATTTTTCATGTATCTGTCTCCCACATTGCAGTGTGAATTCCTTAAGGATTTTGTCTTTTTCATTCATATAGCCTCAGTATCCAGCACCACCTTTCTCATATAGTAAGCACTCAATAAAACATCTGCCCAAAAAATGAAGGAAACTCTTTCACATTTAGCTTTATAAACTCCAAAATATTTAAGCAACTATTTCCTTAAGTAAATTGTGGCTTCTTTTCAAGTTTAGATTCAGAAAGAAATAAGAAAAATACTATAGTTCTGTGGTTGTAAAAAAAAAAAAAATGACTAATGTCAAACTAGCACAGTTAACACAACAGAAAGAAGGAGTGAAACAAAATGTTAATTGGCATTTTTAAAAAATGTAAATGCAAAGTCCTTATTCTTTGATTTAAAAAAATTAATGACACAGCAAATATCAGGTTTAGATGTACGGGATCTCAGAGACACACAAATGGCAAGTCACATTAACTTTACAGGTTTCCCAGGTTAGTCCTTTTAATCAGTCTTTCTTTACAGAATTGCTCTCCTGCTCCTAAGCCACAGTCCTTTCACGTGAATTTTAGTTAACATTTTCAAGCAGATAAAATTAACAGTGAAGTTCTTTTCCAAAACTTCTGGGTAGAATCAGGTGATGAAAATGTTGGTACCTGTCTGTGAGAGGTAGGGTGAGGAATCGGTATGCTCTTCTTGAATCAAGAGCAGGGCCCGTGGCTTCTCCAGCTAACACAATCCTTCCAAAAAGCAAAGTTTTCATCTGATCCTATTTTAAAACTTCAACAACAGGGCCATCATGACTTTGCCTTTTAAAGAGCTTCAATAAAGCTAGCTGCTACAACAACTGTGGGAAGAAACCGCCTGGACTCGCATCTAAGGAGACAGCGATCTAAATGTCAACCGCGTGTGGGCGGAGGATGAGAAGGGGGAAGAGGAGTTTTATTCACAGCACCAACAAGGCGTCAGTTTGGGGTTTTTATCCTTCCCCCTAGTTCTACTGAAAGACAGCTTTCCAATTCCTTCCAATGTGTGAAATCCAACCTTTACTCTCTTGCTGGCTGCAATATTTGGGTTCTAAATAAAGAGGATGACACCAGCGTTTGGCCATCACTCTAAAAGAGTCCCACATACTGGGGTTAAGAATGGCAGCCGTGGGGGTCCAGCACTCAGCAGAACAATGTTAATGGTCCTGGGTTACTCTCACAGGAGTCACGGGTTCTGAGGACGCCCACTGCCACAGCTTGGGGATCGAGACACTGATGGACGATACAGGCTTGAAGTCGTGTTCCCCAGCACATGTCCCACAGGACGGGGAGATGCAGACTCTGTGTATACACGGTGGGCAGGGGCAGAGGGGCAGAAGGAACTTTACACCCCCTGAACATGAACTATACATGCAGCAATGCTATTTCCTTAGGCATTTCCTTTATACCATTTTCATAAGGTGTAATTATGGTATATTATACATAAGCTAAAATTTACCAATAACTAGAAGTGTATAGCTTCGAAGTATAAAGTGCATTCAGACTGCTGCAAAACCAATCTCCAGAATTCTTTCCATCCTACAAAACTAAGACTCCAGACCCATTAGAAAGGGCTCAGTACTCTTCCTTCCACTCAGCCCCTTGAGACCACCATGCTGCCTTCTGTCTCTGAATGTGACTACACTAGATGCTTCTCACAATAGGAATCACACGGTATTTACCTTTCTGTGACTGGTTTATTTCACTTAGCATAATGTCCCCAAGGTTAATCTAAACTGCATGATACGTTAGAATTTCCCTCCTTTTAAAGGCTGAATAACACTCCATCGTATGTATATGACAAGTCTGTTTATGCGTTAATCTACTGAGGAACACATAGATTTCTTCCACCCCTTGGCTACTATGAATAATGTGGCAATGGACATGGATATACAAATATCTCTTCGATGTCCTGCTTTAGTTCTTTTGGATAAAGAAACAGAAGACTGGGGCCTCCCAGGTGGCCTAAGCAGTAAAAAAAAAAAAAAAACCTCATCTGCCAATGGAGGAGCCACAGGAAATGCAGGTTCGATCCCTTGGAGGAGGAAATGGCAAGCCACTCCAGTGTTCTTGCCTGGAGAATCCCAAGGACAGTCCATGAGGTTGCAAAGAGTCAGACGTGACTGAGGGACTGACCACACACACATGCCAGAAGAGTGGACTGCTGAATCACGCGATGAGTCTAGTTTTACTTTTCTTGAGGAACCAATGTACTATTTTCCAAAGCAACTGTACCATTTTATGTTCTCAGAACATCCTTGCCAATACTTGTTACTGTCTTTAAAAAAAGAAAAAAAAACCTTTTACTTTGTATTGGGTAGGGCCAATTAACAATGTTGTCATAGTTTCAGCTGAACAGCAATGGGACTCAGCCATACATATACATGTACCCTGCTGCTGCTGCTAAGTCGCTTCAGTCGTGTCCGACTCTGTGAGACCCCATAGACGGCAGCCCACCAGGCTCCCCCGTCCCTGGGATTCTGCAGGCAAGAACACTGGAGTGGGTTGCCGTTTCCTTCTCCAATGCAGGAAAGTGAAAAGTGAAAGTGAAGTCGCTCAGTCGTGTCCGACTCTTAGTGATCCCACGGACTGCAGCCTATCAGGCTCCTCCATCCACGGGATTCTCCAGGCAAGAGTACTGGAGTGGGGTGCCACTGCCTTCTCCGATACATGTATCCACTCTCCCCTAAATCTCCACTCCATCCAGGCTGCCACAAAACATTGAGCAATTCCCTGAGATCCCTTACTGGTAACCTTAACCACAGTCACCCTAAGACATAAGATGATCCCTTAGAAACTTTAAATGTTTATCCCTGTATTATTTTAATAATCAGAAGAAAATTCAGTGAAATACACTCAACCATTAAAAGGAATCATGCAAATACATATTTATTGGTATAGAAAGGCCTTAAATAGTCTAAATTTTTTTCAATATGAAAGTTACTGTAAGAGTTACATAAAACTACACATACCACTATGTTTAGAGAAATACAAATAAATATTCATATTAATATGAATGTTTTATACAGACTCAGTGCAATGTGAAAAGGAATATAAAACAATAAACCAGAAAGTTTATTATCTCTGGATAATGGTAATCTAATTGATTTTATTGTTTTTGTATTTATTTCCTGATCTTTACCCAACAAATACGCATGTCTTCTACAATAATGAGTAACAACAATAAAGGTGATAACATGGTAAATAAGTTGGGAGTCACCAGGTACCCAAACTGCTGTAAGCAGCCATGTTATTGTGGCCAAGAACTACACTTAAACATCTGAGAATCCTCAAGCCAGAATAGGATCCTCTGGATCAATTATAATACTACTGCATAAACTCTACTTTTAGCCCCAACGTGCTTTGAGGACTCTGGCCAATTTATGACAGATTTAAATTAAGGAGTTGTCAGTAATGTGCCACCCATACCGCATGACTGCAGAATCAATAAAGAAGAGATCTGCAAAAAAGAACATATAATGCCGATTTCTTATGTTTAACCTAAAAACAAAAATATATAGATAGGAAATAGAGAGGATTTATAAGGTACAAGGAAAATATGTGCTGAAGATACACTGCTCCAACCCAGCTACATTACATAATATTCTAGTTACTATGAGTTAAGAAATTTTTATTTTCACATTTCTTGTGAAAATTCTGTTTTTATGCCTTCTCATGTGCAAGTGTGTTTAATACTTTTTTTTTTTTAATCTTTATCTTGCTTATCTCCCTGAACTAAAAGAACAAGGTAACATATTCAAATTTAGACCAAAAGAAGTAGAGAAAAGAATGCTTCTAAGAGAAGAGGCAAAAGCTGGGACACAAATAAAAATGAGAATCAAGGGGTCCTCTGCCCACTAGAAACCTCGAAGCTTGCTCCGCAACCCCCACCTGCCACCCTCCACCCCAAGCACTATTAAACTCTCTCCTCTCCATCCTTGACCTTCCAACTGGGAGGCTGTAACATTCATGGGAATGACCCTTAACACATGGGCCTGACATGTTTTCAACTTCCCCAAAAAACCCTCAAACTCAGGAGCACAACAGATGTCATAATTAAATTATCAACACCTAACACTTTTAATTCTGAAATTATCCCCCATTCACAACGAATGCCTTTCCTTCCACATCTCTAGGCCTCAGTTCCACTCAATGTGTGTGTCCTCACAGGGGCGCTGGCCAGACCCTAGACATTCCTTTCTTAGTCCATCACCTCTGTTCCAGTTTACTGCCCACCATGTAGCCAGGATCCTAAATTAGTCACTGAAGAAATGGATTCCGTACACACTGGCTTCCTAGTTTCTCTACTGGCAACTGGTCGTAGGTTAGCCTCTCAAAGAACGGACCAAGAGAAAGAACAGGAGAGAACAGAAATGGACTCTTTTTTGATTAACTGGTAACAATCCCCAGCTGCCTGCTGGACTAGGGACATCCCCTGAGTCTTGCATCCCAAGCTCTCCACTATATGGTTACATTTCTCTCTCCAATGAGTTCCCAACCATATTCCATTGAGAAGGCAGGGAAATGACATGAGGGTTTCCAGGAAGGCTAAAGTGAGCACTGAGTAGTCAGGATCCCAGGCTTCACCCAGAACAGCTCCACTTTTATTTAACAACAGGAAGATGTCCAACCAGTCATGCTGCATGCAGAAGACACTACTGTTCAGCCATTAAAAACCCCATTTTCGTGATATAAAAGGTATGTTCATGATGTAGACACTAGGCACAGCACGATCCAAAGTCTTCAATAGGTAACAGACCTAGGAATAGAAACTGTCTAGAGGGACACACCTTGGGGTAAACCGCGGTTATGTGAGAGTAGCAGATTTATGGGTGCCTCTTAAATTTTCTGCTACTAATAGTCATTTTTAAACATATTTATGTAATCTTTAAATTTCTAAAAAAATATTTTCTTTGAAAAAATTATTTCCTTTCTTATAAAAAATGGTTCCCCTTTCTGAAGTCCAGAAAGTGATGGATCAAACCGTACTCACCTCTGCGGGAGTCTTCCCAGCTAGCATCTGGTGGCTGCCAGCAAGGAGAGGACCAAGCTAGGCTCTCACCCAAGAGGTTTCAAACACAACTCGGGTGGGAACAAGCAAACAACATCCCTCAGGTAAGATGCCTGTGTCTCTGTGTTGATCTTTTCTTCAATAACTCTCATTACACCTGCCTTAGAGTCCTTGATGGCTAATCTCAGCAAACTGTCAGCCACTTATAAAAGGCAAAGATAAAGAAAATCTAAGCAGAGAGCGTGAATATCATCCACACTGGAAGTTGGCAAGCTTTTCCCAAACATCAGCGGTTTCCTTGTAGACAAGACCTTCCTACTAAATCTTTCATGCTCACCAGGTGCTTTGCCTTCGCACGCTCCTCCTCATTTGATATCCTCTCACGAAGGATAGCTCTGGTCAACTGCTCGTTGGCAAAAGCCTTCTCTGCATCCAGTTCTTTGCTTTGCTTCAGTCTGAAAAGACAACAAAGTTCTAACTTAGGGAAAAAAAATATTTTAACAGTTGACATCACGTGTTTAATGGAATACTTAAATAAAAAGATAGAAACAGCCATAGAGTTAGTAGCTGAAGTCATCTTGGCCTAAAATTTGTCAATAGCAAGTACATTTTCTAATAAATCCTCATCCAAGCATTTAAAAGAAGAGAATTCAAAAATACCAAGAGGCTAATCAATCTAACTGCTAAATTAGTTTTCACTAAGTTCTTCTTATGTCAAATTGAAATCTGCCCAACTAAATATTCTATCCCTGGTGACTCCATCTGCCCTCTGGAGATAGAAGTAATACATCTAATTAACAAGCCATCTATAAGACAAATATTTGAAGGTAACCATCATCCTCCCATCAAAGCTGACTCCGCTATTTATTGACTCTATACAAGGCATTGTGCGAGGCACTGATGACACAGTGCTGAACAGGACCAGGCCCCGATCTCATAGACCTGACATCACTGCAGGAAATACAAACACTATCAAAAGATCTTTCCTCCCAGTGGATCTCTCATTTCCCAACAATCTTTATCTGCAAAAATGGCCAGACCTTTCAGGAGCAGGGTTCCTCACTTGTGGGATGACTCCAATTTGTCCCTTAGCTCCAAACTAAATGTTAACACTGCAGATGTGGTCCAGCAAAGTAAGACAGCGGAACCTCACCTCCCAAGATTCCCAACCAATGCTAATTCTACTAATGAAGCATCTGACTGCATTAGGTCTATCAACCTCATCACACAATTAGATCATACTAAGCTGCAATCCACTACAACCTCTCTCCTGTGCATGACAAAGACGTGCCTGGGCCCATAAAGGTATTCAGTAATCACTGAGCGAGAGTACATGAGGCTAATCTCATGGACAAAGATTTTGATTGCCTTTTCTTTTTTGAGAGAAAAACCGCTCTATACCATCGTATCCCTGAAGTTATAAGCGATGCTATAAAAAGAAAAAGTTAAAATTGGTATGTTGGTATAAGTGAAATTCTGAGCGCAATCTACTTCATAAGTGGGAATGATGAGAACCAAATTGAACTCAATACTAGTCTATCAAATTTCAGTTTTAAAAAGGATTCTTGAAAAGAAAACTTTTGGTTACTAGTTTTAAATTGCTGTATCTCCTTGAAATTCTCACGAATCGATTCTAACAGATAAAATCAGTTTGTAAAATATATTCCAAAGTGATAATGCTTTTCCCCCTAAAAATTAAATCTGTGTAAACTTATGTCTTGAATAAAGATAAATAACAGAGGCAAATATATTTTTACCCAAATAAATCCTGGAATTCTATAAAAGGAAACCAACATGAGGAACAAAGTGGTCCCCATAAGGACAGCATGCTGACAACTGCTGAAGTTACTGCACCAGATTAGACAAAAAGGCACACAAAGCATTCTGCCAGCCCATCGCTAGGAAGCAAAAGGCATGACTTGGATTACAAGTGAGGCGGAAATGAAAAATAACAATGAATATAATCTACAGATCACCCGCTATATGCAAACACTGTGCTAGGCACTTTATATACATACATAAAACTAGTATAAAATACACATTTTTATTTATTAGTTCTTGAACATAAAGCAAGTTCTTCATAACTAAAGCTTCTCAAATCTTCCACAATTGGTATATCAAATTTTAAAGTATTATTCACTTTAATAACATTTTTTCCGAGTTTACTTGCATATGGTATAAGTTTTAATTATAAATGGAGTTAAAAGTAGCTCAACTTTGGAAATATAAAGTTCGGCAAGTTAATGAAAAATGAAGCAATAACATAAGCGCAGAAGTCTTCCATGTTATAATAAAAAACTAAAGATTATTCAGCTTGCAATACCTAATACCAACCCTGAGTCTAAACCAAGGCTCTCCCACTCACTAGTTGAGTGTAGTTAACCTCCCTGGTCCTGTTATTCTCATGAGTAACACAGACTGGTGTTAACACCTACCTTACAGGATTCTATACACAAAAGCACTTAGTACAGAGCCTGTGACACAGTAAGCACTCAATGCATTAGGTAAGTAGCAGTAATAACAACAGTATCCACTATGGGATCAGGAGTACAGAAAAGAAGGAAATCTCCACATTCCTTAAATATACCATAACTACATATCGCTTGGTCCTCTCCATCTTTTTTCCCCCAATTCTTCAAGCACCTTTAACAAGTAAACCAACTCTAATGACTCTAGTAGCCCCCTCCTTGCACATGTTCCTCTCTTTGCTTCCCATAAGTGCAAGGATCTGGTTTGCTTTTTTTCCACTGCTATAGTCCATTCTGAAGGAGATCCACCCTGGGATTTCTTTGGAAGGACTGATGCTAAAGCTGAAACTCCAGTACTTTGGCCACCTCATGAGAAGAGTTGACTCATTGGAAAAGACTCTGATGCTAGGAGGGATTGGGGGCAGGAGGAGAAGGGGACGACTGAGGATGAGATGGCTGGATGGCATCACGGACTCGATGGACGTGAGTCTGAGTGAACTCCGGGAGTTGGTGATGGATAGGGAGGCCTGGCGTGCTGCGATTCGTGGGGTCGCAAAGAGTCAGACATGACTGAGCGACTGAACTGAACTGATATACCCAACGCTAAACAGTGCCAGCCCCACACCACAAGTGCTCACAAAATACTTGAGTATATGCATGAGTGAATGAGTGGCATATTTCTGACTCATTGGAAGATGGAAAACAAGCTGCAGAAAATAGAAGGCTGGGGGACTTATGAAACTAGACACCAACAGAGCTCTACAAGGGCCAAGCCACCGTGATGCTAAGGGTCACAAGTGGGATGGTCCTGGACCACACCAACCTAAAGAAGGCTGTTTTACATCCCATAACATTTCAGGGTCGCTAAGCTACCAACACCTGGTTATACTTACCTCTTGGCTGAAGAGACGTTGGGGGGTGGCACAAACTGACCAAAAAGAATTCTCCTTATTCTTACAGTTACTTTCATTTTCTTACAAATAGACCTGTTCAAATTCTCAAACAGTTTATTCTAAAGGAATGTCTGAAAATAAAATGAAAAAAAGAAAGGTCTGTGTACTAGCAGTTTCCTGAACAGAATGTCGTATCTTTAAGAAGTCTGGCAGTAGAACCCAGAACCAATCCTCACTATACCTATTAGCAGTTTAATGGTACAATCTAATAGACATTAGTTTTCTTAGCTTTAAATTTTCAAGGCTGAGCTTTATATAGCCCAAGGTTCCTGAGCCACCAAGGACCCTGTTGTTTTAAAAAGATGATTCTAAAAAAAAATAATAATAATAAATAAATAAATAAATAAAAAGGGGGGCAGGTATGAGACAAAATAAGTCATTATTAACTTGTGTTTCCAAAGATTTAAGAATTATCTCAAGATAAAACTAAACATACCAAGTATCTTAGAGAATACATTCTCTTTTTTTTATTTACTGGCATCTCCCACTTATTATTTCAGATCTCCTGGTCTAATATTATTCTACATTAAGCCCTTGATTTAAGTTTCATTTAAATTTCCTTCTTTTAAATACATATCTCTCCTCATTTAAATTCTCTAGAGTTTTAAGCAAAGAAGTAGGAGTTTAGTGTAAACTTTTCTTATTTGCATTAAGTAATTGGATAGCTTGCCTAAGCTTAATGAAACAAATACCAGTCAGCTCTGTGCTTACACCTCAAACCCTAGCAACTGAGCTCGTTTTCAATATATTCTCAACCAGGTGAAAGATGTAAGATACACCAGCAAAATGAATTTCTAAAACTGAGCCAAATCTCTTATAATGAACATTACACGTGTCCTTTAAATGGAAAAAATAATAATAATTTACTCACATATGTTCATTTCTTATAGATATCTGATATATAAAATTTATGTATTTCAGTTTGTGTAAAAACTGACCAAAGAACCTAAGGTTGTATTTAGAACCTAAGGTTCTTTATTTCAAAGAACCTAAAGGTTTTAAGAAAATGGGAGGAGTATTTCTAAAGGTAACTTTAGCTAGGCAAGATTTATAGATTCAACTTTGTTGTTGTCTATGAAGGAGGCATTACTATTTAAAAACATATATATGAGAAAAACTGAGATGTGGAAAAGCACACAGGAGACATGAAATGACTGGATCTGGTTTCCAAAGCCATGGTTCTTAAACCTGAAGAGTCACCCAACCAGCAGCCCCACCACCGCCACCAGGAATCAGCTTTCATTATGTTCCTCACCTTTGTGGTCGTGTAAGGACAGTTTTTACAAGCCACATTCCTCATAATTATTTTAAAAGAGGCTCATTTTAAAATTTGCTTTCATTATATCAAGTCCGAGTTTGCCAGAGTCAAAATTATTACCAGCCCTTTCCCAAAGTGGTTTGGTTTTCAATGGCTCTAAATGTTTCTCTGAACCTGGGCACTGCTCATTTGGCAATTCACAAATACTCAGATTTATCTTCATGTAGGTTGACATATAAGTAATGCTACACAAGTGTAGCTTAGAAAATTACTTTATAATTTAATATATAAGGCCATTATATTACTGAAGGAAAGTTGATAAGAACCTCAGATATTGGGTGAGAATAAATGGGAAACTGAGACTGTTCCAGATAAAGTGATTTGAGGAAATGATTTATCTAAAATTGAACTATGACCATTACACACAAAATATCTGCATAGTACTGCAATGCACTTAGACTGTTTCAAACACTAGAAGAGAAAAATGAGCGACTATGACCACAAAGGTCAGCTTTAATGCTAATGATGAATTTTATTTTAATGCATCATACTTTGTCAGAACATGCTGAACTAGCATTCAAAATACTGTTTACTACTCATGTTTTCGACAGAAAAGCTGAGCTGGTAATCTAACGAACTAATTATTAAGACTATTAAAAATAATGACAAAACAAGTATACAGCTTTCTATTAATAAGACTTTACCAAAACAAAAGTACATAGCAAGCTTAACATTTCTCTGCTCAAATAATTTCAAATCCTAGAAGGAAATATACATGCACTGTATTTCCAAAATAAACACATGAGAATGAATGTACATTAATATGGCCACGTGCTATTCATACACAGTATGTGTATATATACTGAATGTGTAACATCTGCATGTATAACAGATAAAGGGTCAGCATTTATTAATGCTTGCTTTGTACCAGGAACAGGTCTACACACTTGACGAGTGTAACTCATTTACAATCCTCAATAGCACCCCTATCAAAACTGCTTTACTCTATTTCAGATGAGGAAGCTGAGGCACAGAGAAGTTTTCTAACAATAATGCTTTGCAGGATTTATGAAGTAATCTGCCTGGGGTCACAAAGCCAGTGAGAGAGGTGCAGCCAGGCAGGTTGATTTCAGAGCCTGCATTCTTACAGAAGATACACACACACATAATACATATACACTATTAGAATGTATGTGTGTATATATACATATTAAGCCAAGGGACTGGGGGAGAACTTTGTCTTATGCATCACTGTAACTCGGACACTCCACAGTGCCTGACTCCTGGCAGGCATTCACTAAGCACTATTGAAAGAAATTAACAGAGGATGAGCCTAGTTTAATACAATGGAATACAAGTACTCTTTATATAATGGTAATTTAGCAAGAAGTGGCACTGTCTTGAAAAACTGAATGACTGCAATCTGGCAGACCTACAGTCAATCAGTATTACCTAACCAGCATTAAGACTTGGTTCTGGATACAACCAAGAGGATGTTTATTTTGGTCATCTTTATTTCTATGCAAATATCACTTAAAATGTCATTCAGAATTTAACAAAGTTTACTTGCTTTACACAAGAACCTTTTTTTTTTTTAAGTGTTTTTGTTTTAAAGCATACCAAAATGTAGCCACAATCTGGGCATTTTCTTGCATGGCTTTCAAAATGATGCCTGAAGGAAAAACTCAGCCTCTAACTGGAAGCCTACAGCTAATATAGGTTACCTACAGCAAATATAGGTAAATATGGGAGATTTGCCCACAGTTATAATCCTAAATAGTTCTCATCTCCCCATTTGAGACAATCACCTCTTGTTCACACATGGCATATTACTTTGTACTTCGAGTCCTGATTTCAAGTCTCACTTGAGAACAAGTTCTACCTACCCTGGATTTTCTGGGACTATTTGTTTATCAAATACATTCTCTTACTGCATTGAAAAATAGATCTGTATGTGAAAAGAATTCTGGTTTTAGTTCACAAGTTAATGTCACCATACCCAAGGCCCACATTCCCCTCCCTCAGGAATTCACAATTAAACTTCCCTGAGGAAGTTACTTCTATCTCTTTGCATTGATTGCTGAAGAAGGCTTGCTTCAGCAATCAATGCAAAGAGATAGAGGAAAACAACAGAATGGGAAAGACTAGAGATCTCTTCAAGAAAATTAGAGATACCAAGGGAACATTTCATGCAAAGATGGGCTCGATAAAGGACAGAAATGGTATGGACCTAACAGAAGCAGAAGATATTAAGAAGAGGTGGCAAGAATACACAGAAGAACTGTACAGAAAAGATCTTCACGACCCAGATCATCATGAGGATGTGATCACTAATCTAGAGCCAGACATCTTGGAATGTGAAGTCAAGTGGGCCTTAGAAAGCATCACTAAGAACAAAGCTAGTGGAGGTGATGGAATTCCAGTTGAGCTGTTTCAAATCCTGGAAGATGATGCTGTGAAAGTGCTGCACT
>SJYX01007125.1:374877-387955 GCA_006410675.1 Oreotragus oreotragus | reverse complement strand
AAAAATAAAAACCCATTCTTTTGATATGGTCACAATTCTTTTTGAATCTCTCTGAAGATACCAATTATAAAGTAATTTTATAGAGTTGCCATATGATCCAGAAATCCCACTCCTTGGCATATATGCAGAGAAAACTCTACTTTGAAAAGACACATGCATCTCTATGTTCACAGCAGCTCTATTCACAATAGCCAAGACATGGAAACAAACTAATAGTGTCAGCCATGAGAGAAGATGTTCCCAGCAGAGCTGAGAGTTAGCTGATGCAAAGAGTAAGGGTGGATATTTAAGTTATCCATTGACAGATAAAAAGATAAAGAAGATGTGGTGCACATATACAACTGAATACTGCTGCTAAGTCACCTCAGTCGTGTCCGACTCTGTGTGACCCCATAGACGGCAGCCCACCAGGCTCCCCCATCCCTGGGACTCTCCAGGCAAGAACACTGGAGTGGGTTGCCATTTCCTTCTCCAGTGCATGAAAGAGAAAAGTGGAAGTGAAGTCGCTCAGTCTGTCCGACTGTTAGCGACCCCATGGACTGCAGCCCACCAGGCTGCTCCGTCCATGGGATTTTCCAGGCAAGAGTACTGGGGTGGGGCGCCATTGTACTCAGCCACAGAAAGAAAGAAACCATGCCATTTGCAGCAACGTGGACCTAGAGATTGTCATATGATCAGATTAAGTGAAGTAAGTCAGAAAGGGAAAGACAAATGCTATATAATACCACTTACATGTAGAATCTAAAATGCAACACAAATACACTTATCTACAGGACAGTAACAGACTCATAGACAAAAAAGAACAAACTTGAGGTTGCCAAGTGGGGGATGTGGGGAAGGGATGATGCAAGCTATTAGAGAAAATGGGTAAAAAACAAGGTCCCATTGCATAGTATTGGGAACTGTATTCAATATTTTGGAATAAACCACAGTGGAAAAGAATTTTAAAAAGAATATGTGTATAACTGAATCAATTTGCTGTGCAGCAGAAATTGGTACAACGTTGTAAATCAACTACACTTCAGTAAGAACGAAGCTTATTAGAAGTCATAATCCTTGTGTCATCGCCCGTCTCTGGGTTATTTAGTTGTGCACACATCCTTCTCCCCTGTGCTTTGTTGTCTGTTTGTATTTATGGGTGAAGAACGTGCCTGGGCACAGAGGTGGTTGGGATGAGCTTCCTCTGCAGATACGGCTCTGAGTAGACCACACCATGGGTCCATGTGACTTGGGAACAGGCAGCCTCTCCTTTAGGGTATCTGGGTGGGGATGACAAAGGCAGGATGGAGGGCCCCACATGCCAACATATAGGGGGACTTTACTTTGAGATGGGAATGCTTTCCTGTATTTCACTCTTGGGTAGAGCTGTCTTCTGTGAACTAGTTTCTTGTAGTTAAGGGTTTTTGAAATCAGGAATTATCCTGGGCTCTGCTTCTCTGTCTGGTCTCTGAAGCTGCTCTGAGTGACTTCCTACGCTATGCATTAGGTTATTTAGACAGTAGTCTGGAGGTGTTTGCCTCCAGCAGAAGCCTACACTGCTAGCTCTTTGCATTCTTGGGGGAACGAGGCAGAATGACAGGACCTCTCTTCCGTAGGTTGCTGCTGATACCACCCTGCCCTTTGCATCGGCTAACTCTCAGCTTGGGCAGCGTGGATCTCCTGAGCTCCGTTGGGAATGTCTGCTCTCACGGCTGTTAACTACTAACTCCAGAACCTGTTTTGAGCAAGTTTTCTATGAATTTGCTTTCTCTGCTTCACATTCCCACAGTTTCCTCACAAATTCTGGACTGCGGGTAGCATCATTTCTCATCTTACCACCGTTACTGATATCATCATTTAACGTACATTATCTGTTATATCAAGGGATTTTTGTGAGGAAAGGCAGTTAAATATTTATCCCAATCTAGATTCTGAATGATGTGTTCTTAATGATCTTTAAAGCAGGGCTGACCAATCGCTTGGACAAGTTACCTCCTCAGCCTCAGTTTGCTTACCTGTGGTTTGGATCGAATATTAACCTGTTGCAGAGGGACTGTTGTAAGGATTAGAAACTAGATTCAACATACCTGGGTGATGAGACTCGGTACACGGCACCTGCTTTTACTGTCTGCACTACAGTGACATCATTGTGCCTCGCTGGATGGACGGCAAGATTCAGCCTGACATAGAACACAGCCTGCACCACTTTCTTTACAGAAGAGAAAGAGCGAGCAGCCTGTAGCACCCAGCCTCAGCCACACACAGGGTGGGGGAGCTGGGTAGAGATAACTAATGGCTGTAAGCTTCTGGCTCCTCATCAGTAAAGCAGACATAAAAACAAGATCTGTTTAGGAAGGCTATTGTGCGGACGAAATGAAATAAGGTCCAGAAAGTGGGATGCAGTGACTGGTCCTTCCTTCACCCTCTTTCTCTCTTCACACTCATCCCCTCCATCCATCCACCTTTCCTTCCTCCTCTTTTCCTGGGTTTCCACTCTTATTGTTGTGTACACATCCTCTCCCCTCTGCTTTTGTTGTCTGTATGTATTTACGAGCACACAGTTGGTTGGGATGAGCTTCCTCTGCAGATAAGGCTCTGAGGTGTTGTTGTTGTTACTGAACCAGAATCCAGAGAATTAATTAATCCTTTATCTCATTAAAAATCATTATTGAGTATTGACGTTCTTTAGCCTCGTAGGGGAGAAAATCTGGAAACAGATGTAAGTGCTTTTTCCCTACAAGCTGTTAGCGCTTTCAGAACATGGCTGTGGAAAAGGTAAACCAAAGAAGCAACAAACCAACCAGCAACCACTCAACCAACAGGGACTCAAAGCCAGAACTGGGTACAAATTTCAGCTTACACACACATCAGTCATAGGCCCCCAGGGAAGTCACTTTGCTCTCCTGAGCCTTGACCTTTGTGGCTTCCTCATCTGTCAAATGAGGATGAATGGGAACCATGCACACAGATCACCCTGCACAGCAAGGCGCGGGGAAATGTCCGTCCCCTCTTCTTTCCCACGTCCCTCATTCTGCCAAACCCACATCACCCGTGGTGACTGCCGTGCGAGGCTGGCTGTATGGGGCCACCCGCTGTGTGCTGCTGTGCTGTGCTGTCGTGTCCGACTCTTTGCGGCCCCATGGACTGTAGCCTGCTAGGCTCCTCTGTCCGTGGATTTTCCAGGCAACAGTACTGGGGTGGGTTGCCATTTCCTCCTCCCGGGGATCTTCCCAGGAGGACTGAACCTGCATCTCCTGCATTGCAGGTAGAGTCCTTACTGCTGAGCCACTGGGGAAGCCCCCCACTTCCTGTGTACTGTCACCAAAAACACTGCACCAAGAGGAGCCCTGGATTTGGTTTAATTCTCTGCTGCTGTTGTTGAAATTCTTAATAATGTTTGAACAAGGAGCTCTTACTGCATTTTACACTAGATCCCTAAACTATGCAGCTGGTTTTGCAGGCTGTGGCATAATGCATGGGAGAATCTGTTTTTCTGTCTTCTTCGTAGATAGGGAAGCAGGTTCCCAGGTGCCCGAAGGCAGCAGCTACGGAACCCTACTGCTGGCCATCTGTGGCTTCCCCTCTCCCAGCATCATTTCTATCCAAGTTCCCAAAGCAGCCGGCGCAGGCTTCCTTGGGTTTCCTGCAGCGCTTCTAACGATAGCTCTGATCTGGCACACTTATTATTTTCTCTCCAGGTCCTCAAGGTAATTCTCTGCAAGGTTTTGGAAGTGATGCAGCTTCCTTTTTGTTAATGACTTTAAAGGAATGAGCATGTTTGTGGGACAAGAAAACTTCTAGGAACAGGCTGGAAAAGGCAGGCTCATGCTGTGCATGGACTAGAGTACATCCTCGAGGGCGAAAGCCCAGCCAAGGAGATGTGCGGCTGGGAAGTGCCTCTGCTTCCTTCCTGAATCTTCAGTTGGCTACCAGCTCCTTTATGTTCAGAGGGGACAGAGACTGCTTTTCACAAGCCAGGATGACTTCACAAGGGAGGGACAGCAACTTCTTTGGAGGTTCCATTTCCCGCTTGTTTCAAAATGAACCCTGGAAAGTTGCTTGTAGGTTTCAGCAAGTTAGTCTTAACCAGGTGAAACTGATGTCCATTGCCTTCTTTTTCCAAGTCCAGCCCCACAGGGATGTTCCAGCCGTAAGGCAATACTGTAGGGTGCTCCACTCAGATCCTCTCTACTGGGGCCCCTGCACTCACCTCCCAGTGCCTGGGTTAGCAGATCACTCTTCCCAGAATTGCCCTTAATTAATGGCAACAGACAGGCAAACAGTGGAAACAGTGTCAGACTTTATTTTGGGGGGCTCCAAAATCACTGCAGATGGTGATTGCAGCCATGAAATTAAAAGATGCTTACTCCTTGGAAGAAAAGTTATGACCAACCTAGATAGCATATTCAAAAGCAGAGACATTACTTTGCCAACAAAGGTCCGTCTAGTCAAGGTTATGGTTTTTCCGGTGGTCATGTATGGATGTGAGAGTTGGACTGTGAAGAAGGCTGAGCGCCGAAGAATTGATGCTTTTGAACTGTGGTGTTGGAGAAGACTCTTGAGAGTCCCTTGGACTGCAAGGAAATCCACCCGGTCCATCCTAAAGGAGATTAGTCCTGGGTGTTCACTGGAAGGACTGATGCTGAAGCTGAAACTCTAATACTTTGGCCACCTGATGCCAAGAGTTGACTCACTGGAAAAGACCCTGATGCTGGGAGGGATTGGGGGCAGGAGGAGGAGGGGACGACAGAGGATGAGATGGCTGGATGGCATCACCGACTCAATGGACGTGAGTCTGAGCAACTCAGGGAGATGGGGAAGGGAAGCCTGGCGTGCTGCAGTTCGTGGGGTCACAAAGAGTCGGACATGACTGAGCAACTGAACAACAACAAAAGCTGTACTGACCTATTGCTTTAAAGCCAGGATATCCCTGTGTGGGTGTCCCAGGTGGCTCAGCAGTAGAGAATCTGCCTGCCGATGCAGGAGACACAAGTTCAGTCCCTGGGTCGGGAAGATCCTCTGAAGAAGGAAATGGCAACTTGCTCCAGTATCCTTGCCTGGAAAATCCCACGGACAGAGGAGCTTGGTGGCCTACAGTCCATGAGGTTGCAGAAGAGTCCGACACATCTTGGTGACTAAATAGCGATAACAAAACCCCACGGTGCTGTGTGTGCCCCAGAGGCCCTCTGTGGATCAGGCCAAAACCACCGGAGATTACATTCCTGATCAGCCTCATCCTGTCCTATGCTGCTTTCCTTGCACTTTCTAGGTTTCTCTTGGGTGCAGGCCCTCCATAAATTACATGCTTCTGATATTCATGCTTTCTTTGAGAGACCTCAATTTAAGGTGAAACAGAAAGGGAAAAAAATAAACTCAATACCTTCTGAAGCTACAGCCACTTTATATGTTGGAAGTCAGCTGCTTCAAAGTTGAACTTATATGATGTGATGATTCTGACCACTGGGAATGAGGTCAAAGTTGCTCTTCCCATTGGCCTCTGTCTACTCCACAGCTGCTGTCAGAGCCTGGGAAACCAAGGGCATGGGTGCCAGAAACGAGATTCAGTGCAGCTGTCCAACCAGGTTGTGGACAAACTTACAAGAGAAAGTCCAATTAAGAACCAGAAAGTATCCAGCCATGGAGACAGATGGCTTGGCATATTGCTCGTGGCTCTTGACAGACAAATTTAAAATATCTCCCATCTTCAACCCCGTGATTTACTATAAATTAGAGTATCAGGTTTTCAACTTGTTGTCTGCCCAAATCACCTTATAGGCAGTCTGTAAGTGGAATTTTGCCATAATAATTCTAACCACAAGAGCAAACAAACAAATCACATGTGAAACTACGTACACTGCTTTCTCAGACAAGTTCATAAAATTCATGAAATTCTAGAACACTTGGGTTATCAGAACCAGATTGAAGTTATTCCTTCTGGAACAGAGACCATTCAGTGGTTGAGAATTTGCCCATTTGAGAGGCCTTCAGTGGGTTGAGCTGTGGTCTGACATGAAGCCTCTTAATTGTACACTGTGTTCTCACTTGTGTTCACTGGAAGAACCATAAACTGCAAGCTTTAATTTTGCAAGTTGCATTCTTTTTTCTTTTGCTCTTTTTTTTTTTTTTTTTTTCTCATACAACATATTCATGGAACATTTATTTTGATCAGTTTACTTCCAGGCTATATACTTGGGGAGAAGAGATAGCTCAGTATAGCAACTAGAAAAACATCACTCCATAGAAACTGATAGTAATGATACCTTCTATTTCGGAATTAATCTTTTCAAATGTTACTGGAAGGTCAGATCCACTGGGGATGATCAGCAGCAAATTAATGAATACATGAAAGATCCAGTACAAATGGATTAATGAAAAAAATGGATACCAGCAACTTGAGCTTAATCAAGTTTTCTTTTTAACAAAAATTAAGAAATATTAAACTTATTGGGAATTCAGCAAGTGACTTATAGAAAACTCAGCTAAGAAGCAGAAGATGTAAGCAAAAAGTCTGATGAGCCAATCACTAGGTAAAGTCACTAAGTAAAATAAAAAACAAAATACTGAAACCCCCAAGTCCTCTATTTACTTCCCTGATAGTCCATTGAGTGCAGTTTCTATTTTCTTTTAAGGAACATGAAATTCCCAACTAGTCTGATGATTTATTTTCCAGTATAAAAACAAACGAGAAGAAGTATATTAGAAGATTCAAGTAGCCTGCACAGAGAAGGTGGTCTTTGTGTAGAAAGAGTAAGAAAGTTGTTAGATACAAAACTAGGAGAGCACAGCAAAATGGAAGTCATTAATACAAGAAAAAATTTAAAAAAAAAACCTCTCCTGCATGCAAAAAGTACAATAACTAGTGTTTAAAATGGTGAACTTGATTAGGAAAAGGTTACTACAAAAGTAATATAATTGCTTTGAAATTTACAAAGCATTTGCAACTCTGTTAGACTGAATGAAAATCCACGTGGCATACTCTGCTTTTGAATGCACAGAGATGTGAATCAGATAACAGAGAGTTACAAGCAAAATTCTCAACTGGGAAATGCCTGGAACATGAAAGGGCATGTTCTCTGTTATCAGGAAGGGTTGACCCCCTCAGAATGACTCCCTTCCTGAGCATCTTTGCCTGAAAAGTTTTGTCTGTACATTTTTACAATTAGAAAAATAGTGCAATCATTGTGCAAAATCTTGGGAATGGCCACAGAAGTGGGTGGCAACATGGGAGAGACTGGAAGATGAGATCTTAGGAGGAGAAAAGTTTAAGGACTTAAGAAGTCAGGATATTTGGAAGAGTCATCTGCAGTGTATGGAACCCATACAAGTGTTTGACAGAGGTAGGGTTGGAATGAGGGAGAGTGAGCCTGGAGCACGGAGAGATCTTCTCAGGTTGGTAGTGACTGCTGATGTTAGCCGGGGAAGGCAATGGCACCCCACCCCAGTACTCTTGCCTGGAAAATCCAATGGATGGAGTAGCCTGATGGGCTGCAGTCCATGGGGTCGCTAACAGTCGGACAGACTGAGCGACTTCACTTTCACTTTTCTCTTTCATGCACTGGAGAAGGAAATGGCAACCCACTCCAGTATTCTTGCCTGGAGAATCCCAGGGATGGGGGAGCCTGGTGGGCTGCCGTCTACGGGGTCACACAGAGTCAGACACGACTGAAGTGACTTAGCAGCAGCAGCAGCAGCAGCTGATGTTAGCAGTGGGTAGAGGAGCCTAAAGGTGTGGATTTTAAAGCTATACATTTTAGAGGAGGAGAGACAAGATTCTGGAAGCAGTAGGGAGGTTGCCTCCCCAACTACCAAGCCTGATTGGTGAAGGAGAAAAGAGCCACAGTTTGAGAGGCTGCAGGGGAAAGGACTGGGCATCAGAGCCAGAAGTGAAGGATACTTCAGAGAAGCTGAGGAGAGGGCATTTGTTGAAGAGTCGATTCCAGAGGGTAGAGTGGAGGTACGGCCCGCTGAGGAGGGTGGCAGGCAGAGCTGGTGATGTGCAGATCTGCATGGAGATTAAACTGTGAGAAAGGAAGGGGGCCCTGCTGCCCTGTGCTTTTCGGGTGATTGACGTCCCGGGGGAACGGGTATTATGGGAATCTTTTCCAAGCTCTCCAAGTGACCTGGTTCTGATAAAACTGAGAGTGTTGGAGATGAAGGGAGGGAATGTGAGGATCTTGCCAGGGCACATGGAACTCTGGGACTTCTTTTCACTGCTCTCTCTCACGTCAGTTTGGAGGGCAAGGGAATAGGAGCTTTCTTGGGAGCCCAGTGTGTTCTGGATCCCTCCTCTTTATTCCTTCTCTTGTGTCTGACCTCAGTCCTTCATGCTGTGGTCACAACTGCTCTCAGATCTGAGGAACACACTGATTCACACTTAAGCTATGGGGGCCCTTAGGAACAGACATCAGGTCCAAGTTTCATTTTCAGATAAATGAAGCACCCTCTAGGGGTTGACAGACATCTTGTCTCCCGTTCACTTGCTTTCAAAAACCTCTCTACTCAGGTTCCCTGGGGGTCATCAAGGATGAGTTTTGGTTTCAACCTGGCTGACTCACTCCATGGATGATGCTCGTCTCTGGATGAGAACACAGGAAGAACACACAAGAACTGAGCTGGCATCTGAGCTGAGAATGACTTTAGTTGACAGTATGCTGAATTTAAAATATATGGAGGAGATCAAGACAGGTTGTTGAAAAGGCAGTTGAATATGTTGGTCTGAAGCTCACAAGAGTGACTTCTGAAGTGTGGTGGGCTTCAGATTTGGGAGTTATTAGCTCCCAAATTGGGAAATGAAATAGAAAGAATAGGTAAGACGTTCCAGAAAGACCCAGAGAGATTATCAAGAGTGAGAAGGGCTGAGGGCAGACTGCTGGGGAGGACCAACCCTTGAATGATGGGTGGAGGAAGATGTGAGAACCAATAGGAATAGAGAGGAACTGTCACAGCAGCTGGAAGGGAATCAAAGGAGAAAGGGATACTTAGCGAAGTGAAGCTGCTCAGTCATGTCCGACTCTTTGCAGCCACATGGGCTGTAGCCTACCAGGCTCTTCCGTCCATGGGATTTTCAAGGCAAGAGTACTGGAGTGGGGTGCCATTGCCTTCTCCAGGAAGAAGCAAAGATGAAACACCTTTTCTCTAGATAAGGAGGAAATGTGAGTACTGGTATTTAACTTCCCTGATTCCAGATCCAGATCTAAGGGATCACCGGTAAATAAACACAGAGAACCACCATAAGAGGGTTTTCAGGAGATAGGAACACATAGGAAGCCTGCTAGAAACCGAGTGAGAATGAAAGGAAATTGAAGGACGGCGCCAGGGTGCTCCTATAAGAATTAATCCAGAGATATTCTGATGATTTAAATTAAACAATTTGCTGGCAAAATACAAATTAACACTATTGATTCACGTCAATTTAGAAAAAAAGACAACAGAATAAAAAATACAAAAATGTATTCAAAATTTATTTTAAAATAGGTGCTAGGTTTAGACATGGCTTCCCACGTAGCTCAGTTGGTAAAGCATCTGCCTGCAATGCAGGAGGTCTGGTTTCAATTCCTAGGTTGGAAGTTTCCCTGGAGAAGGAAATGGCAACCCACTCCAGTATTCTTGACTGGAGAATCTCATGGACAAAGGAGCCTGGGAGGCTACAGTTCATGGGATCACAAGAGTTGGGCATGACTTACTGCTTTCTTTCTTCCTTTCTTAGGTTTAGATATGTTTCTTTTTTCCTTTTTTCAAACATTCGAAGTGGAGATCTAGGCTCTACAAACTGTTTCACAGGGGAAAAAGACAAAAAGAACGAAACATGTATAACTTCCCAATAAAATTTTAAAACTTGGCATATCCTTAAAAATAAAAATCTGACCAGAGGACACAAAATGACAGTTAAAGAACAATCTTTCTTATGTATATAGATATAAAAATAATAAAGTATTGGCAATCAAAACTTAGCAGTTTATTAAAAGAAAATCCCCATGGTCAAGTGGGACCATTTCCAGGAATGTAAGAAGAGTTTAATTTAGGCTATCTATTAATATAATCCATCACATAAAGAGGCCAAAGGAGAAAAAAAAAATCACATGATTACCTTGATTCTTGCCAAAAAGTCATTTGAAACAATTCCACGTCCATTCCTAGTGGAAATTCTTAGTAAGCTAAGAAGATTACCCAAATTTAACATAAGAAACACTGACTCAGTTTAATCGCAAATAGAGTGGGAAGTCTGGAATTCATGTAGAAGAAAGACTTAAAGAATGATTTAGTTGGAAATTGATTTGTCTTTAAAGTTAAAGTTGCAAATTACCACCTAATGTTTCTCAGGCTGAATGTGTAAATTTGCAGTGGCTTGCAGAGTAACTTGAGATCCAGCTGATCTAAGAGCACCCCTTAGCACCAACACTGTACAATATACACCTATACGCAATGGATACTCACAGCACAACTTTGGCAGCTCAGCCAGTCCATCCTAAAGGAGACCAGTCCTGGGTGTTCTTTGGAAGGACTGATGCTGAAGCTGAAATTCCAATATTTTGGCCACCTCATGCGAAGAGTTGACTCACTGGAAAGGACTCTGATGCTGGGAGGGATTGGTGGCAGGAGGAGAAGGGGACGACAGAGGATGAGATGGCTGGATGGCATCACCGACTCGATGGACGTGAGTCTGAGTTAACTCCGGGAGTTGGTGATAGACAGGGAGGCCTGGCGTGCTGCGACTCATGGGGTCACAAAGAGTCGGACACGACTGAGCAACTGAACTGAACTGAACTGAACTGAACTGAAAGTTAGTTAGGTACTCGCTCAATACCTCCACTAATATTTACCATATTTTGGGATATCTAGTGAAATAATATCATGTCCCTACCTAGCCTACTCCTCCACCTCCCAAAAGAGAGAATTACAGTTAGAGAGGCAAAATTATTATAGATTTTATGAGAATCTAATAATAACAGTAACTTTGCCTTACTATGTGCCATGCACTGTGTTAGGCACTTAGGATACACCATTAACCTAACCCTAATGACAGTGCTACAGGACATTATTATGCTCATCGTACAGAAAAAACAGAGAGGCTTAGGGAAGTGAAGGTCAGGGAAGCTTGTTAGGCCTCACAGTGAGAGTTGAACAAAGTCTCACAGTGAGAGCTGAACACAGTCTCACAGTGAGAGCTGAACACAGCTGCTTCTGACTCCAGAGAACACTCTCTGAATCAGTAAGCCACACTCTCCCTCCTTGTTAATGAATAAGAAATGGAATCTAAAAGATATTAGATGACAAAATTAATATAAAACTAGTATAAAATACCTAGGAAATAGCTACCAGAGGATCAGGCAAAAAGTACTTGAGGAAAATTCCTAAGCATTTATGAGTGACGTAAAAGACATTTCAATAACTATATATATTATGTTTCTGGGTGATAATCTTCATCATATGTAAAGATTTCACTGAAATGATCTTAAAAGTTTCATGCAATTACTCTCAAAATATTATATTTATAACTGCATGGAAAATAAAAAAGGTGAGTAGACAGCCATTAAAAAGAATACATTTGAATCAGTTCTAATGAGGTGGATGAATCCGGAGCCTATTATACAGAGTGAAGTAAGCCAGAAAGAAAAACACCAATACAGTATATTAACACATATATACGGGATTTAGAAAGATGGTAATGATAACCCTGTATGTGAGACAGCAAAAGAGACACAGGAGTATAGAACAGACTTTTGGACTCTGTGGGAGAGGGAGAGGGTGGGATGATTTGGGAGAATGGCATTGAAACATGTATAATACCATGTAAGAAACAAATCACCAGTCTAGGTTCAATGCAGGATACAGAATGCTTGGGGCTGGTGCACTGGGATGACCCAGAGGGATGGTACAGGGAAGGAGGTGGGAGGGGTTCAGGATGGGGAACACGTGTACACCTGTGGCAGATTCATGTTGATGTATAGCAAAACCAATACAGTATTGTAAAGTAAAATAAAGTNCCAGTCTAGGTTCAATGCAGGATACAGAATGCTTGGGGCTGGTGCACTGGGATGACCCAGAGGGATGGTACAGGGAAGGAGGTGGGAGGGGTTCAGGATGGGGAACACGTGTACACCTGTGGCAGATTCATGTTGATGTATAGCAAAACCAATACAGTATTGTAAAGTAAAATAAAGTTAAAAAAAAAAAAAGAACAAAAAAAGTAAGTAGAGCTAAATAAATAAATAAAATTGATAAAACTGCATTATCAATTATCAGTATTATATAAAACTACAATAATTAAAACATTACAATTGTAATGTCAAAGTATGGCATAGTAATAAATGCACAATCATTAGAAAATAACATGATTATAAAAGAGAACCTAGTACATACTACCATTTATTTCATAATAGATGTAACACTTCAAATCAGTGAAAAAATGAATTGTTAAACAAATAGTTTTAGAAATAATCATTCAGGAAAAAATGAAAAGTTCTTCTTTACCACATAGCAACAAATTCCAGATGGATTAAAGTGATGAAAGTAAAAAGTATGTAATAAGGAGCTAGAGAAGCATATAGGTTAATATTTATTTGTTGCCAGGTGCAGAAGACCTTTCTAAATATAGATGGAGGAAAGAAGCCATAGCTAAATAAATTTGAGACATTTAACAACATAAAAAAAGTAATCTGCTATGTTGAAAATGTAATAAAATTGAAAACCAGATTTCAATCTGGGAAAATCTTAACATATATGAAAGATCATGATTTCAGTATTTATAAAATTTTTTTGAAAATTAATAGGAATTAAGTGCTCTAATAAAACAGACAAGGACATGAACATATAATTTGTAAAAGAAAAAATATAAACATAAATATTCTAGCGAATAACTTGAATAAAATAATAAAAAAATTTCAGTATATCACTGCCCTTCAAATTTACTAATAAAAGGCTATAAATAACAAAAATACTAGCAAAAAAAGAACAACTCAACTAAAAATGGGCAAAGGCCTTGAATGGGCGTTTCTTCAAAGAAGATACACAGATGACCAACAGTACACAGATGACCAACATGAAATGAAGTTTAACAACACTAATCATTAGGGAAATGCAAATGAAACCACAATGAGAT
>SJYX01007125.1:336766-362611 GCA_006410675.1 Oreotragus oreotragus | reverse complement strand
TGATCTCCTTCAGAATGCACTGGCTGGATCTCATTGCAGTCCAAGGGACTCTCAAGAGTCTTCTCCAACACCACAGTTCAAAAGCATCAATTCTTCGGCGCTCAGCCTTCTTCACAGTCCAACTCTCACATCCATACATGACCACAGGAAAAACCGTAGCCTTGACTAGACGGACCTTAGTTGGCAAAGTAATGTCCAAAATCACTGCAGATGGTGACTGCAGCCATGAAATTAAAAGACACTTACTCCTTGGAAGAAAAGTTATGACCAACCTAGAGAGCATATTCAAAAGCAGAGACATTACTTTGCCGACTAAGCAGGAAACAGCCATCTGTAAACATATTACTGAAGATTTTTTTTGATATAAGGAGGGATCTGTTACCTTGAACAAACTTTTACATTTCAGAATTACTGCAATTCAGGGGAGTACTGAAGGTCAGGTGGAGCTTGGTTCAAAGGTGTGAATTGTTAGCTTACAACTAATTCAAAAGAAGGAAAAATATCAAAATATAAGTTTTATACAGTATAATTACAGCTAGTTTAAATTTCTGTCAATTTCTGACTTCCATTGGAATATAAATGCTCATGGCTGTGAGATATTACTTGAAGTTACTTAAAGGGGTAAATAAATTAAACCTACATAATTGAAAAGGGAATGTTCACATATTTTCCTAATTGTGTTCCATTAGGACAGAATTTTCATTTTTGGGAAATTAATTCCATTGAACTTGATGTTTAAGACAGAGAAGTGGGAAGAATCAAACCACTTAGCACTTAATTTTTTCAGGCCATTAGCAAACCCACATATCCTTCCTATGATGTACTTGTATATTATATTCCCCATGCTTCCCCCATGGGAGATGAGTCAGATATTATGTGCCACTGAAGTCACATAAAACAGAAACTCCAGCTGCTCAGACTTTGTTGTGCAGAGTTATTGTTCAGTCACCAAGTTATGTCTGACTCTTTGCAGCCCCATGGACTGCAGCACACCAGGCCTGCCTGTCCCTCACCATCTCCTGGAGTTTGCCCAAGTTCACGTCCACTGAGTTGGTGATGCCATCCAACCATCTCATCCTCTGTGGCCCCCTTCTCCTCCTGCCCTCAGTCTTTCCCAGTGTCAGAGTCTTTTCCAATGAGTCACTCTTCACATCAGGTGGCCAAAGTATTGGAGCTTCAGCTTCAGCATCAGTCCTTCCAGTGAGTACTCAGGATTTATGTCCTTTAAGATTGGCTGGTTTGAGCTCCTTGCAGTCCAGGGGACTCTCAAGAGTCTACTCCAGCACCACATTTTGATGGCATCAATTCTTCGGTGCTCAGTCTTCTTTATGGTCCAGCTCTCGTATCTGTATGTGACTACTGGAAAGACTATAGCTTTGACTATATGGACCTCTGTTACACTGCCTAGGTTTGTCATAGCATTCTTTCCAAGAAGCAGTTGTCTTCTAATTTCATGACTGTAGTCACCATCCACCGTGATTTTAGAGCCCCCCCAAAGAAGAAATCTGTCACAGCTTCCACCTTTTCTTCTTCCATTTGCCATGAAGTGATGGGAGCTGATGCCATGATCTTAGTTTTTTTTAAATACTGAGTTTTAAGCCAGATTTTTCACTCTCCTCTTTTGCCCTCATCAAGAGGCTCTTTAGTTCCTCTTCACTTTCTGCCATTAAAGTGGTATCATCTGCATATCTGAGATTGCTGATATTTCCCCTGGCAATCTTGATTCCAGCTTGTAACATCCAGCCTTGCATTTCACATGATGTGCTCTGCATATACGTTAAATAAGCAGGGTGACAGTGTACAGCCTTGTGTACTCCTTTCTCAATTTTGAACTAGTCAGTTGTTCCATATAAGGTTCTAACTGTTGCTTCTTGACCTGCACACATGTTTCTCAAGAGATGGGTAAGATGGTCTGGTATTCCCATCTCTTGAAGAGTTTTGTGATCCACATAGTCAAATGCTTTAGCATAGTCGATGAAACAGAAGTCAATGTTTTTCTGGAATTTCCTTGCTTTCTCTATGATGCAGCAAATGTTGGCAATTTGACCTCTGGTTCCTCTGCCTTTTCTAAACCCAGCTTGTACATCTAGAAGTTCTTGATTCAAGTACTTCTGAAGCCTTGCTTGAAGGATTTTGAGCATAACCTTGGGAGGTGGGTGCAATTGTCTGATAATTTGAACGCTCTTTAGTACTGCCATTCTTGGGAACTGGGATGAAGAATAACCTTTTTCAGTCCTGTGGCCAGCAATGGGTTTTCCAAATTCGCTGCCATATTGAGCGCAGCACCTTCATAGCATCATCTTTTAGGATTTTAAGTATTCCCACTGGAATTCCATCACCTCCACTAGCTATCCTGGCAGCAGTGCTTCCTAAGGCCCACTTGACGTCACGCTTCAGGATACATGGCTCTCGGTGAGTGACCACCCCATTGTGGCTGTCCCAGCCATGAAGATGTTTTCTGTACAGTTCTTCTGTGTGTTCTTGCCATCTCTTCTTGATCTTTTCTGCTTCTGTTAGTTCTTTACCATTTCTGTCCTTTATTGTGCCTATCTTTGCACGAAATGTTCCTTTGCTATCTCCAGTTTTCTTGAAGAGATCTCTAGTCCTTACCCTTCTGTTCTTTCCCTCTGTTTCTTTGAATTGTTCATTGAAGGAGGCCTTCTTGTCTCTCCTTGCTCTTCTCTGGAACTCTGTATTCAGTTGGATGTACCTTTCCCTTTCTCCCTTGCTTTTTGCTTCTCTTCTTTCCTCAGTTATTTGTAAAGCCTCCTCAGACAATCACTTTGCCTTCTTGCATTTCTTTTTCTTTGGGATGATTTTGGTCAGTGCCTCCTGTACAATATTACGTATTTCTGTCCATAATTCTTCAGGCAATCTGTTTACCAGATCTAATTGCTTGAATCTGTTCATCACCTCCACTATATAATCATCTGGGATTTGATTTAGGTCATACCTGAATGGCCTAGTGGTCTTCTCTGCTTTCTTTAGTTTAAGCCTGATGTTGTGCAGAGACAATGGTTAAAAATAAGAAAAAGTTGTATTTAGGGGGGGAAACCCCACAGAACCATAACACTTCACCAAATAGCATTTAAAAGCCTATTATCTGATGTAAGAAATGCCCGAAATAAGCTGAAAAATCAATCAAACAAAAAATCACCATTGTTTATTTTAAAAACATGTCCCAGGAAATTTTATGACTTTAGTAATTACAGAGCATGAAGCACCCAAAGAACCACTCTTGACCTCAGGAAAAATTAAATACTAAATATAAGCATGTAATTATACTATTAGTCACTATCTGGTCACTATTTTGTAAGTACTTTATGTGCACTATTTTATTTAATACTCTCAGCAACCTAGGAGATAATTACTATTATGATTTCCATATTATAGAAGAGGAGACCCAAGTTTTAAGAGGTGAAATAAATTATCCAGAGCCACTGAATGTACCAGTTAGTTTCTATTCTACAGCATACTTATTCTATAATACACAGCTTCATTTATTCAGCTCAGAAGTCTGTGGGCAAGCAACTGGGGTGGGCTTGGTGGGCAGTCCTACAACTAACCTTGCTGGGCTCACACACAGGTCTGAGGGTACCATCCCATTTCACGGTCTCTGATCAAACGATAGGCTATAGGGCCATGCACGTGGCAGTCCCAGGAATCCAGAGAGGGCAGTCCCAATGCCCAAGCTTCTGCATGTGTCACAAAGCAAATGACATGGCAAAGCCAGATGCAAGGAGTAAAGAAACAGACTCTTACCTCGCGACTGGAGAAGCTGCATAGTCACCGTGTGAAGAGGAATAGAAGGATTTTTGGCTGCTTTGAAATCCATCAGTCAGAGCCAGCCTTTGTCCAGACTTTGACAAGTTATAGAGCCAGCCTTTGTTCAGATTTCAAAATCCAAGTCCCTAATACTGATCCTGCAGTATTAATACCGATCAGTATTAATTACAGTATTAATTAATACTAATTAATACTGATTAATATCAGGATTAATACTGATCAGTCCTAATACTGATCCTCTCAAAAGTGGATTCCTTCAAAGTTTTCAAGATGATTGTCCCACTTTTTGAAGGGTACTTGACTTCTCTTCTTTTCTAAGTTCCTGCTAGCATCGCTGAGTCAATGGACATGAATTTGAGCAAACTCTGGGAGATAGCAGAGGACAGAGGAGCCTGGTGGGCTATGGTGTTGCAGAGTTGGACATGACTGAATGACTGAACTACAACAATAACAACATCTTCCAACTCCTGACAAACATTAGTTCTGTGTACCCCTGTTCCGTGCATCCATTCACTAGAGCACTTATCACATTATAACAAGGCATTTATCATAATACAGTGTTTACTCTCTAGACTAGGCAGGGATTATGTCTGATTATTTTCTATAGTTCTGATCCTTGACCCAGTCTTTGGTACAGAATTTGTGCACAAAGACAACTTGCTGAAGAAAGTCATGATGATTTACATGTTTATAATCATTCATGTCCGTTGTCATTGACGACGGCATCGAATAGCTGTCAGCATTTATTGCTATCATCTTCAGTTAAACATTCTCAAGTGCTTTGAAAAACAGCAATGATAAACATTTTACTTTTGGAAAAGTTTTCCATTTCTTTGTTATTTTAGGTGTCCCTGATAATATCAGTGGGCTTCCCAGAGGCCCCTCGTGGTAAAGAATTCTCCTGCTGGGGCAGGAGACATAGAGAGACACAGGTTCGATCTCTGGGTGGGGAAGATCCCCTGGAGGAGCGCATGGCAACTCACTCCAGTATTCTTGCCTGGAGAGTCCCGTGGACTGAGGAGCCTGGCAGGCACAGTCCATAGGGTCACACAGAGTCGGACAAGACTGAAGCGACTTAGCATGCGCATAGTATCAGTAATATAAATTTTTTTAAAAAAGAAAATTAGATGCACAGAGCAAGAAAGGAATTTGGAACCAATTTCACATCCAGTTTAGTAATGTCGAGGATGGAGTGTGCACAAGGTTCTCCACCTTGTCTGAGCTTTTTAAGAAAGCTACTTTCAGCACCCCAAAAGAAACAAGTACTCAGAAGCCTCCTCCCTTCCTGGAAATCGAGTGGTACCCTTTGAAATACTGCCTGGAAGGCCCCATGGTTTGACTGAGAGTCACTGCTTTTCTTGTGAACTCCTCTTTAGTAGCCGATGGAACTCTGGGCTGCTTCCATGGACATTTCAGTTCTTTTCTCCCCCACACTCCTCCAAGTTCTCCATGCCACACAGGGCCTCACTCCTCATCTGCACTCTCCTGTTTGAATGTTCCCTGTATACTCTAGTGCACTCAGAGGAATGTTCCCTGCACACTCCATGCACACTCAGAGGCAGGTATATGGGCAAGCACAGAGGAATAGGAAGTTGGTGCACTTCACACCAGGTGCAGGAGTGAGAGAGGTGTAAGAGAAAAATACTGAGATCCGAAGCTTAACTTTTTCTTTAGTGTTTCTAATACCACCAAAAAGCTGGTAGAATGCTGATTTATCTATGTTCCCCAGATGATATGAACCAATATTTACTTTGACTGTTATACACATAGCACATCTGTACTCGACACTTGCCAGCTGGGAGCCCTTGGCAAGCTACTAGTTTGTGAGCTCCAATTTTCTCCTATGTATCTTGTGGAGCACAGAACTGATGGGATGATTAGACAGATTATGCATACAGAGCAGGCCGAACCCAGGGGAAGTGCTCAACAAAATGGACTAGTTTTTTACCAGTGTTAGTATTAGTACACCAGTGTTCCCAAGTAAATCTCAATTCTTAGCTTATCTTTCTGTATTTTATTATTTTTGATTTATAAAGATATTTTAAAGAACAGAATAAAGTGAATTCCTTGGCTGTCCAATGGTTACAGCGCCATGCTTTCACTGCCACGGACATGAGTTTAATAAGGAAAAAAACAGATTAAAGCACATAAAAATAAAAAAAGTAGAACCCAAATTTCCATACCATTAGCAAATCCGATTGTCGTCATTTTCCATGTTGCTGTCCAGTCCTTATCCGTACTTATAGGTAGTTTTTCTCTTAGTTGCACTCATTACAAAGGGAACTACTTTGGTGTATGTAAATATTTTTTCACTAGTGTTATACCCTGAAATATATTTCAGTCTCCTGAATTTTAAAGGTTCAAGTAACAATAGCTAGCCAGAATGTTAGTTTTGTCATCTACAGTAAGTTACATAGTTCTTTATGTTTAGATACTGCTTTGCAATTTTTCATATATGCATTTTTATTTAACATGGTAATCTTGGAAGATTATAATAATGGAATATGAATTACTATAAATAACACTCCTAAGTGCTTACTATGTGCCAAGTATTCTCATCATTATTATCCCTGTTTGACTCTCAGGGAAGCCAAGTGTCTCACTCAGTCTCACAAATCCAGTGAAACATTGAAATGAGTCTAAAGATCCAGATCCTCTAGCTACTACTCCAGTCTTCTTTCCAATTTACCAGTTTACCCCCTTCCAGAAAATCCTGGTTGTTGGTCATTAAATCTGGAGCTGTCTCAGTGTAAACAACTGTTTTGTTGGTCCTTATAAAACAAAAATCAAATTAACCTAGGAACTCTTTTGAACAAGAAAAACCAGTTTAGGAAGCTTCATTGAGGCCTTCTCAATGGGCCTTACAGATGGCAATAAGAACAATTAAAAATATCAACAAAAAACTTGGGAAAAAAAAAAAGCTATTATTTCAATGAAGTAAAAAAAATGCTTTTTTCTTTTAAAAAAGGAGTTACCACAAATGAATTAAAAAAATTGTTTGGAAGGTTACTTAGAATGAGATAAATAAGATAGACTTTTATGTGATTAAAACAAGATTTGATATTACTATACTATCTGAAGTTGGCTTTCCTGGTGGCTCAGACTGTAAAGAATCTGCTTGCCAATGCCCGAGACTGAAGTTAGTTCCCTGGGGCTGAAAGATCTGCTGGAGAAGGGAATGGCAGTCCACTCCAGTGTTCTTGCCTGGAGAATCCCATGGTTCTGGGAGCCTGGCGGGTTACAGTCCATGGGGACACAAAGAGTGAGACACGACTGAGTGACTAACACACTTCCCGATCCTTTGTGGCATACTTTTAAAGTTTGCCTTGGCCACACATAACACACTTATGTTGCCAGGAATAGTTGGTCTAACCTGTAGGCACTTATGGTAGCATTTATTGTTCTGAATCTTTTAGACAAGTACAACCCCAGTGAGTAAACCAAGAGCAGAAAAACCAAGCATGTCAGTAGGAAATCTAAGCAGAAGGGTCTACCCTTCATTTTAAATATGAATGCTCTTTCTGTGGGCATCCTTTCTACAGTTCTTTATCTAGGGGCACACTAAGTCCAAGTATCATCAGGTCAAGAGTTCTTTCTATGTGCAGTCTTTTTTTTCTGGCATTATTAAAACCTCACCACTAACCAGCACTTCAATCCAATTATTCTAGTAATAGTAGTATTCTAGTATGGATGTGAGAGTTGGACCATAAAAAGGCTGAGCACTGAAGAATCGATGCTTTTCAACTGTGGTGTTGGAGAAGACTCTTGAGAGTCCCCTGGACTGCAAGGAGATCCAACCAGTCAGTCCTAAAGGAGATCAACCTTGAATACTCACTGGAAGGACTGATGCTAAAGATGAAGCTTCAATACCTGATGTGAAGAACCGACTAATTGGAAAAGACCCTGATGCTGGGAAAGATTGAAGGCAGGGGGACGACAGAGGATGAGATGGTTGGATGGCATCACTGACTCGATGGACATAAGTTTGAGCAAGCTCTGGGAGCTGGTGATGGACAGGAAAGCTCAGTGTGCTGCAGTCCATGGGGTCACAAAGAGTCAGAGCCCACTAAATGACTGAACTGAACCAGCATCTGTCACTCTTGTTTAAAAGGTTCTAGATGGTACTTAGAGTTGTGATTGCTATTAACATAAAGTCAAAGGTAACTGCTATGGTATGGTGTAAAAACATGACAAATCTGTTCACTGACATTCATCCCTGTCTCCTTTTGGGCAAATTGAGACCTTTGGTGAGATGTTCTTTACTTTTTTACTTGCATCCTTCCTGCATTATTCTTGTTTCCTGAGGTATTCACCCACTCACAACTACCTACTTTATTAATTGTCTAGCTGAAATTTTTAAAAATTCTGTAAGTGCCATCACAAGGACATTCCCATGGGAACATCACATGTGCCCATTTTCCTATTAATATAACTACATTAAAGTGCCATTCAAGTTCTTTAGACTCTCTCTGTGTGGGTGCCTAAAGTATCTTATTCATTCACTAATACATAAATTAAATATTAGCATTGCTAAAATTATAGACACAATGACTAATGCCCAGAGGAAGATACATAAAATAGCATAAATTCAAAAAAGATACATAACTTCTAAAACTAAATTGCTTACAAGTATTTGGCCTTGTAATTTCTACTTTAAGATCCTCAGAAACTGGAAATTTTAGAATTTATCTTTTGTTTGTAATTTACCTTTGGTTGATCTCTCTTATGAGATCGAGAGTTTGTCCTATTAAATCCATCAGACTTTTGAACGTATTAATTTGAAAAAGATAAATGTGGTATTTTGATAGCAATAGAATATAATCTATTAAAATGATGCATTAAGTATGAATTCTTTTAATTAGCAATTATTTTATGCTTCAAACAAGGGTTAGTTTCTGCATATTCTTTGTTTCCAAATTTGCCCAAATCCTGCAATCCAGATTCTATGATTTTCATTTTAAAATTCAAGAAATTGAGATTTAGTGAGTGACTTGAAACACTAATCTCAGAATTGCTATCAAAGAGCTATTCAGTTTTTCTTTATGAACTGGTATAAAGAAAACCACCACTTGTTTAGTAACTGGTAATATTTTGTTTTCTTGGGTGGGTATATTTTTTAGGTCCTTCCTCTCTTTCTTTCCCTTTCCTTTCTTCCCTTCCTCCCTCCCTCCTTGTCTTCCTGAATGCATATAAGATACATGACAAGGATGGCAATTATAAATAAAAATAATAACGACAAACACTCATGTACAAGTGATCTAGCTTAAGAACAGCTCTATCAACACCTTCACTGATTCTCAACCTACTGCTATGGCTTCCTGGGGAGTTTCCGAAGACACGTTAATGGAGGAGGAAAATGATATTATCTTAGTCTGTTTGCACTGCTGTAACAAAATAAACACCACAGCTGAGTAGCTTTTAAACTTCTCACAGTTCTGGAGTCTGGTTTCAGGGAGGGCTATGACTGAATTGACATTACCCAATGATGATATGTGGAAAATTCTGAAAGAGATGGGAATACCAGACCACCTAACCTGCCTCTTGAGAAATCTGTATGCAGGTAAGGAAGCAACAGTTAGAACTGGACATGGAACAACAGACTAGTTCCAAATAGGAAAAGGAGTACGTCAAGGCTGTATATTGTCACCCTGCTTATTTAACTTCTATGCAGAGTACATCATGAGAAACGCTGGACTGGAAGAAACACAAGCTGGAATCAAGATTGCCAGGAGAAATATCAATAACCTCAGATATGCAGATGACACCACCCTTATGGCAGAAAGTGAAGAGGAGCTAAAAAGCCTCTTGATGAAAGTGAAAGAGGAGAGTGAAAAAGTTGGCTTAAAGCTCAACATTCAGAAAACGAAGATCATGGCATCCGGTCCCATCACTTCATGGGAAATAGATGGGGAAACAGTGGAAACAGTGTCAGACTTTATTTTTTTGGGCTCCAAAATCACTGCAGATGGTGACTGCAGCCATGAAATTAAAAGACGCTTACTCCTTGGAAGAAAAGTTATGACCAACCTGGATAGTATATTCAAAAGCAGAGACATTACTTTGCCGACTAAGGTCCGCCTAGTCAAGGCTATGGTTTTTCCTGTGGTCATGTATGGATGTGAGAGTTGACTGTGAAGAAGGCTGAGTGCCAAAGAATTGATGCTTTTGAACTGTGGTGTTGGAGAAGACTCTTGAGAGTCCCTTGGACTGCAAGGAGATCCAACCAGTCCATTCTGAAGGAGATCAGCCCTGGGATTTCTTTGGAAGGAATGATGCTAAAGCTGAAACTCCAGTACTTTGGCCACTTGATGTGAAGAGTAGACTCACTGGAAAAGACTCTGATGCTGGGAGGGATTGGGGGCGGGAGGAGAAGGAGACGACCGAGGATGAGATGGCTGGATGGCACCATGGACTCGACGGACGTGAGTCTGAGTGAACTCCAAGAGATGGTGATGAACAGGGAGGCCTGGCGTGCTGCGATTCATGGGGTTGCAGAGTCGGACACGACTGAGCGACTGAACTGAACTGAATGATGATATGGCAGTTTTTGTGATCTCATGAATTCCCTATGTTAGAGTTCCAAACTCTTCTACTTGAAAATCTTAGTGGACTTAGGCAAAAGGGGTGAGTTCATGGCTATGTCAGTCTATTTCACCTTTGCCTCTCAAAGTCCACTTCCCCCCTGTCTCTTATATTTTCCATCCTGCTCTCTGCTCTGGGAGGCTGACCTGTATGGAATTTATCAATGATCTGTCATCTAAGATTGCACATAAAATACATGATGCAGAGTTAATATCTGAATTTTAGATAAATAACAAAATTTTAGTATGTCCTATAAAGTATTTAGGATATATGAAAAATTCACTTGTTGTTAATCTGAAATTGGAATTTGCCTATGTGTCCCGCACTTTTAATTTGCTTAGTTGTGTAACCCTACTTCCATCCTCTTTGGTTTTTGGCTGAGATCCTCTCCTGGGGAACGTCAACAGGAGACCAACCGATAGGAGGTAGGGGCGGGAGTCCAAAACATGCACTTTCCTGCCTCCATCTGTGTGAGTTCCTTCACTGAAGCCCACTGCTCCTTGTAAAGAGACTCTTTCCATGGGACTCTCCTTCCAGGCTCCAGGGACCAGTTTTCCCCCTTGATCCTAAGAGATGGAGACAGCTCTACTGGTGTTCTCAGTTTTGTGTTACTGTACCATCCCTGTGATTACCTCAAATCTCATCATAGCTTTGTAAATAGTCTCTCTGTAAAGCGCTGCTGCTGCTGCTAAGTCGCTTCAGTCGTGTCCGACTCTGTGCGACCCCATAGATGGCAGCCCACCAGGCTCTCCTGTCCCTGGGATTCTCCAGGCAAGAACACTGGAGTGGGTTGCCATTTCCTTCTCCAATGAACAAAAGTGAAAAGTCAAAGTGAAGGCGCTCAGTCGTGTCCATCTCTTAGTGACCTCATGGACTGCAGTCCACCAGGCTCCTCTGTCCATGGGATTTTCCAGGCAAGAGTACTGGAGTGGGGTGCCATTGCCTGCTCCAGAATGGAACACTACTCAGTCATAAAAAAGAATGAAATAATGCCATTTGCAGCAACATGGATGGAGATTATCATACTAAGTGAAATAAGTCAGAAAAAGACAAATACCAATATCACTTATATGTGGGATCCAAACTATGACACAAATGAACCTATCTATGAAACAGAAACAGAATCATGGATGCAGAGAGCAGACTGGCGATTGCCCAGAAGGAGGGTCTTGGAGGAGAGATGGAGTGGGAGGTTGGGATTAGCAGAGGTGAGTTTTTATGTACAGAATGGATACATAACAAGGGCCTAATGTATAGCACAGAGAACTATACTCAATATCTTATGATAAAACATAGTAGAAAGAACATAAAAAAGAATATACACAGTGGACCTAGTGGTAAAGAATCTGCCTGCAATGCAGGAGACCTGCATACATACAGCAATACCACCAAAAGTTACTACATGCCCGACACACACACTAGGCACTTAGTCTATAACTGCTGAAGCAGTAAACAGAGGACAAAACCAGAGATTTTAATAAGTGGTGAGAGGTGTCTTATTTCTGAATGGGAAGACACATTACCAAATAGATGTTGAGTGTCACCAACATAATTATCAATTTTATTTTCGGTAGTCCAATATTTGCAATGTTTGAACTCGGCCAAGACAATGAACTCTCCTGAGTTTTCATTTCCTTGTCTTTACAATTTAAATCACCCCCATGTAGTTGTCAAGATGACTAAATAATAAAATTGCCTTCGAAAGCTCTACTTATAATGTGACTAACTATACGTACGCTCTTTGGTAAGAGAAGTCAGACCTGTTGGCGGAGTCGTGCCCCAGAAAGAGGTCACGCTGTGGACCCACAGTAAGATCCTGTTCTTTCCTGCTGGGACTCAGGCGCTCACACACATTGCCACTGAGCCCCACGACTGCGCGGGCAGCCAGGGAAACAGGTGTCAGATTCGGGCTCCCTGATGCTGCTTAGAATGACCAGGTAGAACATGCGTTCAGTTTGAGGACCGCCTCGGGGATCTTTGTGCTTTGATGTGTTGCTCTTCCAGCCTCCTCATGAGTGACAATGGCAGAACATCCTGCAGGCGACTACCCATCCCATGTACGTTAAAAGAGAATTGTGACTCCCACAGAGTTACAAGGGGCTTCCCTGGTGGCTCAGAATATGCCAGCAACACTGGGGACCAGGGTTTGATCTCTGGGTTGGGAAAATCTCCTGGAGAAGAGAATGGCAACCCACTCTAGTATTCTTGCCTGGAAAATCCCATGGACAAAGGAGTCTGGTGGCTCCATGGTGTCGCAAAGAGTCAGACATGACTGATCAACTAACACTTTCACTTTCTTTTGGAGCTACTGGGTTTAGTAGAAAGCACAGAGGAGTATGACATTACAGGCAGATATTTTAAACTTTTTAACATAGGGAAAAAAGTGGGCAGAAGAGTTTCAGAGTCCTCTGCAGAGACTCCAACTGGAGTTTACATGGCTCCTAAACTGTGCTACCCACCCACCCTCCTCCAACCTCCATCCTAATTCCTGCTTCAAGATTTGAGATCACTGGGGAGAGCACTTCCTTGGAGCTGGTTGTGAAAAAGCAGCCACCCCTGAAAAGAAATGGAGCACATCAAATGCGGGACTGTTCCAAATTAGTCTTGAAGCTGGGAGCTGATAATGTAAATTACCTTGGTAGGACCACCTAACGGGAGCTTTCTTTGGAAAGTCTATTTTTAACTCAGAGCCCGAGAGCAACAAAGACCCAGCAAGAAGACTGCTCCCGCCTGACAAGTGACGGAACGCACACACCCCGGAGTGGGCTTCCCATCCCCTTCCTCCAGCACCACACTGGGAAGGAGGAAGGTACAGCCTAAGGATTAAGGATGTCAGGAAAGGCTGCATAGCCTCAGTTTCTGGCACGGTTGTGATGATCCCAATTCTTCTCCATCCCAGTGGCGGAATTCTGTATTTTAAGGGATTGGAGAGTGGTAGGGAACGTCTCAGCTGAAGCGCTGTCTAAACACAGCATGCCATCCCGGGACGTGATCAGCATGGCGGTTGCCCCTTTCTGCACCTCAGCAGCTTTCCTCACTAGCAGGTGAAGGATGATTCTGTCTTTGCATATTTGTGCTTTTCCAGCCCCTTCACCCTTCCCGTGACCACCTTGCCTCCTACCCTCTGTCCCCCTAAAAGTTACACAAAGAAAAACCTGTGAAGGAAAACAATACAGGGCACCCTCTCTCGCCTCAACTATTAGAATCAACTCCCAGGTGGTCTTTCTTTTTCTTGTCCTGCTCATTCTTCTGAAAAAAGTGCCGAAGGGATATTTCCAAAACAAGCTGACTGTGAACCCCTTGTAAGCCTACAAGCTCCTCCAAGGAAGCAATCATCTTTGTGTCCTTGGCTCTGGACCTAGTGCCTGGCACACGGTAGGTGCAGAACCAATGTTTGCTTAATTGGGACAGAACTGAAGGTCTGTCATTCATCAACATGCATGACCAAGCTTTCTCCTCAACCCGAGTGGAGGTCTTGTGTGGGTGGCTCCTCACTTCCACCAAATTCCCACAGGCTGCATGACCTCTCAGCTAGTCCATAAAACACACTGTTCTACAAGTGATTCCCTGGCAAGAAACTGGAATTACCTAACAAGGCATTAGTGGAAAGACTCAAGCTGGAAAACCTTTGAGTCCTGTGTTATAGCCTTCCACTAACCCATGGGAGGTGCTCTGCTGAACAACCCATATGTTAAAGGTGTGCCTTAAAGGCTGTTCTTCTAAATTGCTAATATTAGACATTTTATGACAAACAAAGCAGTAATTTCACATAGTTCAATATATTTATTGAGAGCCCACTAAATTCTGAGGCTTTAAGGGATGTAGAGGGAGAATAGGCAGACCCAGTTTCTGCCTTCATGGACTTGAAAAGTCTCACACGTGCCCTGAGCTTTGTGACAGTGGACGGTCAAGTGCCCCAGGAGTACATAATGGAAGGCGAGCAGGCAGGATCTGCTACCTTGACAAAATCCATATTCTCCTCTTATTCCTGGGAATACAGCAGGACGAGACTACTCCATCTCTCTTGCAGTCAGGCATGGCCCTGTGACTGATGATGGACTGTGCAAAGATGTGATGTGTGCTGATGTTCAGTTTGGTCCATAAAGCCACCCATATACACTCCTCTGTGCTCTCACCCTGATCCAGCTGCCTGGGCTAGAGGTCATCATGGTGACCTTGGAAGCCGCTTGTTGAAGGAGTTGATAACTACACGAGGCTGTGCACTTGAATGATCCTGCCTTGCATGGCTACTTGAGTGAGACACATAGCTCTACTGGGTATGAGCCATTTATGTGCTGAAGTCTATTTGTTATATATAGCAGCTAGATTTACCCTAATAATACAAGAGACTATTTAGTTTAAGTCAGAAGAGGCCTGGTGGAAGTAACATTTGAGTTGGGATCTGAAAGGTGAACTAAGGTTATCTGGGCCATGCCTGAAGGGGAAAGTTAGAAGGCTGCAGGATCATGTCTGTAAAGGTGCTGAGGAAGCATCTTGGGAGTGGAAGAGAGTTCAGTAAAGTTGGGAAGCAGGTGGCCTGAAATACACTCAGGGAGGAAGGCTGAGGCCAGATTGAATAGGATCTTTCGGTGGTATTAAGGATTTTCAATGATATTAAGGTTTTTGTTTTGTTTTTTTTTCCCCTGGGGGAAGAGCAGGAACCCTTGAAGGAGTTGAACCAGGGAAGTGACCTATTGCTCAGCTACATGCAAGCATTCTGTGGAAACATACATGTAACACTGTCCCCTTGGTGGTTCTGGTCCCTGATACTTGCCCTTGCATATAACCCTAACCCTGAGAACGAGTGTGCTTGTGAAAATGAAACACAATCAAATTACTTTCTCCTCCTTCACCAGTTCCTCCTCTCTTCTGCCTTGCAGCTTGAGATTTGTGAAATTTTAAAGCACAGGAACAAGGAGTTACTTCCGTAGACAGACAGAGGAGCAAGTCCAAGAAGGCACAAGTGTTTCTGCCTTTCTTTGGTGTTTCTGCATTCGCAAATTTCCTTATCTTAGTCTTACTCCTAGAGTATACTTCCTTCACTTCTAGTGTCTAGTATAGGAACACAGTATTTATTTAGTTTTTCAATAATTTAATAACAAAAATTTGGAGAGGGCCTACTCTGTACCAAGAACTCTCTTAGCCTCTAGAATTGATGTAACAGTGAATGGAGGAGGCAAAATTCACGTTTTGTGAATTTTACATTTTAGGGAATGATATGGACAATAAAAAATATCATGCCATCATGCCAGTCAGTATAAATATCGTGGGAAAAAATAAAAACAAGGAAGCAACCAAAGAGAGGCTGCTATTCTACTAATATATAGATTTGCCAGGGAAGGGTTTTATTTGGAAATAACATTTGATTCAAGACCTGAGTGAAATGAGAAAGTAAGCCATGGCAATATCTGGAGGAAGAATTGTAGAGAAAGAAGGAGAAGCAAATATGAAACTCCCTGGATGGGAGTGTCTGGCATACATGAAGTTCATGAATGTGTCAGGGAAAGAGATAGTCAAAGAGATCCCTAACTGAACCACTCTTATTTCAGGAAACACTGCATCTCACTGAGGACCAACATCAGAGGCTTAACACTGCAGGACAGTGTTAAAGGGGGACAGACTCCACTAAAGTAATCCAGTCACTAGACAAGATAAAAAATCAAATAATAATAACAGGCCCAAGAAGGGGTACCAATATCCAGCCACAGTCACTAGACAGATAAAAAATCAAATAATAACAACAGGCCCAAGAAGGGGTACCAATATCCAGCCACAGTTGTTACAATATTTTATCTGAACAAAATTTATAAGGAATGCAAATAAATAGGAAAATATGATCCATATATCATAAAAATGCAGGCAATGGAAACTGCTTCTAAAAGAGACCAGATGTCATATAAAAACACTTCAAAGTAGCCATTATAAATATGTTAAAGAACCAAAGAAAACAATGTTTAAAGGAGTAAAAGAAGGTATGATGATAATGTTCCACCAAACAGGAAATATCAAGAATGAGACAAAAATCATATTAAAGGGCAAAGTGAAGCTTCTTAAATTGAAAAGTAGGGTAAGTGAAATAAAAAATTCGCTTGAGGGACTCAACAATAGATTTCAACTGTCAGAAGAAAGAATTAGCAGACTTGAAGAGAGGGCAATAGAAATTATGTAATCTGAAGAAGAGAAAAAAATAAAAATAAAAATAGAGCCTCAGAGAAACACTAGTGCATTAAATGTGCCAACATGTATATGATAATACCAGAAATAGGGAAGCTAAAACAACAGAAAAAATACTGATGAAATAATGGGGATGAAAGCATCCCAACTTTATGGAAAAATGCTAACTTAAACATCTAGGAAGCTCAACAAACTTAAAGTAAAATAAACGTGCAAAGAGACACAAATAGATACATCATAGCAAAAATGCTGAAAGCCAAAGACAAGATCTGCAAAAGCATCAGGAGAAAAATGATTCATTATTAACAAGGGAACCTAATGAGATTAACATCAGACTTCTCAGGAGACATAATTGAGATCAGAAGGCAGTGGAAAAAGAGTATTCAAAATGCTGGAGGAAAAAACCCTGTCATTCAAGAACCCTAGGATTCAGAAAACTAAGATCATGGCATCTGGTCCCATCACTTTGTGGCAAATAGATGGGGAAACAGTGTCAGGCATTATTTTTGGGGGGGGGGCTCCAAAATCACTGCAGATGGTGATTGCAGCCAGGAAATTAAAAGACGCTTACTCCTTGGAAGAAAAGTTATGACCAACATAGATAGTATATTCAAAAGCAGAGATATTACTTTGCCAACAAAAGTCTGTCTAGTCAAGGCTATGGTTTTTCCAGTGGTCATGTATGGATGTGAGAGTTGGACTGTGAAGAAAGCTGAGCACCAAAGAATTGATGCTTTTGAACTGTGGTGTTGGAGAATACTCTTGAGAGTCCCTTGGACTGCAAGGAGATCCAACCAGTCCATTCTAAAGGAGATCAGTCCTGGTTGTTCATTGGAAGGACTGATGCTAAAGCTGAAACTCCAATACTTTGGCCACCTCATGCGAGGAGTTGACTCACTGGAAAAGACCCTGATGCTGGGAGGGATTGGGGGCAGGAGGAGAAAGGGATGACAGAGGATGAGATGGCTGGATGGCATCAATGACTGGATGGACATGAGTTTGAGTGAACTCTGGGAGTTGGTGATGGACAGAGGCCTGGCGTGCTGTGATTCATGGGGTCGCAAAGAGTCGGACACGACTGAGCCACTGAACTGAACTGAACTGAACTGAACTGAGGAGTGTTGTCATCAACATTTAACGACATAGGTTGTTCCTAACCTCACTCCTCCTCACAATAAGAACAACTGACAACTATTCAAGAACGTTTTCACCACTGAGAGACTCAAAGAACGTGGAGACGAGGCTGAAGCACTGCCCTGCACCACAGAGACCAAGACAGACAGCATCAGAAGGGTAAGAGAAGTGGCGATCTTGGGGCTCGATGTCTAACGCTGAAGCACATCTCCAGTGAGAAGCTCAGGTAGCCAGGTGGCTGTGTGCAAGAAGGAAAGACTAAGCTAACCAGTCTTTCTGAAATGTATTACTTTGCAGTCAGGTAGACCTGAAAAGTGCTGTGAATAAGCTGCAGGGAGCACGCTGGGGGCTGCTCGGCTCTTTAATTTTCAGTTGCTTTGTGGTCTAGACTGCAAAACAGATTGCTGGAAGGCATTTGTAATGCATTTCCTATGGCCCTTGCTGGGACTCTGGGAGAGAAAAATGACACTTTTCAGGACACTGCTTTGTGGTAGGTACCGGGCTAAATTCATGAGTCCAATTTTAAAGAGAAGAAGACTGAGATTGAGAATGTTCAAATGGTGTACCCAAGGACAGACAGCTAAGAAAACCAAAGGCAACGTTTTTACCAAGGTCCAAAGCCCCCTGATATTTCTACTAAACCATAGTCTTCTTTTATAGGTTAGGTAAAGTTAAAAAGCAAACCAAGCTTATTTCTCCAAATCTGTCCCCAGATGTCTGTTCTGTAGAGGAGCTATATTTTCTCAGGCAAAACCCATTGTGTGAAAATACTGAACATAAAGCAGAGGTTGGCAAACTCTTTTCTAAAGGGCAAAACAGTAAAGCTTTTAGGTTTTGTGAAGCTTACCATCTCTTATCCTAATTACTCACTCTGCTGCTATACTGTGAAGGCTGTCTTATTGCAGATAATATGTAAACAAACAGGTGTGACTATATTCCAGTGAAACCTAAGGACACTGAAATTTGAATTTCATATAATTTTCACTTGTCATGCTATTTATTTCTTTCCATGCCTCTCAATCATTAAAAAAGCTTTTCTTAACTCCTGGACTATACAAAAACAGGATGAAGGACCTGGTTTGGTGTGCAGGCCATAGTTTGTATAGTAAATCCCCTATATGAACAAGTTCTGTTCCGGGAGTGAATTCATGAGTCTAATTTGTTCTAAGTCCAACAAAGTTAGCCTAGGTACCTAAGTAACACCATTGACTATAAAGTACTATACTGTAATAGATTTATAATATTTCTCACACAGATAATACATAAAAACAAAAAATAAAGAAAACATTTTAAATCTTGCAATAAAAAGTGAAAGTGAAATTCGCTCAGTCATGTCTGACTCTTTGTGATCCCATGGACTATATAGTCCATGGCATTCTCCAGGCCAGAATACTGGAGTGGGTAGCCTTTCCCTTCTCCAGGGATCTTCCCAACCCAGGCATTGAATCCAAGTCTCCCACATTACAGGTGGATTCTTTACCAGCTAAGCCACAAGGGAAACCCAAGAATACTGCAGTGGGTAGGCGATCCCTTCTCCAGTGGATCGTCCCAACCCAAGAATCAAACCAGGGTATCCTGCATTGCAGGCAGATTCTTTACCAACTTAGCTATCAGGGAAGCCACAATCTTGCAGTATGGTACCTTGGAAAGTACAGTGATACAGTACAACAGCTGACACACAGGTGCTGGCATCCAAGGAACAGGAAAGAGGAGTCACTGACTGGAGGAGGGAGAGCAGGTGGAAGAAGGTAGAGCTCAAGGATCATCAGCAATAGGAGACACAGGGCAAGCTGCTGTAAGGATTCTATACTGTTGCACTCTAAATAGTGCTGTACACTGAAGCACAACCACTTGTAGAGGAGTTGTGCACGTGACAATGTACACCAGATGCGGGAACTAACTTATGCGATTGGACATGTGAACGAATGTTCACACTTTTCAAAGTTCGCAACTTGAAGGTTTGTAAGTAGGGAACTTACTATACACACACACACACTGCTTGATGGTACTCTGCTCATTAAATTCCTTGAATCCAGAGGATCTTTCTCATGTTTAATTTCATTTTTAATGCAAAACACAGTGCCGAAATAGCAGTGTTTCAGAATGAGTAGAGGAGATACAGAACATGATCGCAATAGTAGGAAACAAATGACAAGCAACAAGAATAAGAATGAGATGTGCTGAACTTCTAGAACACGGTTATGCACAGGTAATGTATTTATCAATCCGTTGAAACAATACCAGGTTTCTGTGTTTAATTTAAAACAGTCTCAAATAGGACTTTATAGAATTAATTTTTAGAGCAATCATTCAATCAAAGATTGAACAGAGACTCTTGTTAAATGAGTATAACAGAAAAAAGCTTTTAATGGGATTCAATTATTTTGCTGTTTGGATAGTAACATTGGAATAGACTTCATGGTTAAAGGGAAAAAAAAGAGAAAAAAAGAAGGAATGTGTTTTACAAATGATTGAGTGACAAGGGTTGTCTCTGGTTGGGAAATCATTTCTCATATTTCATGTTCAAGGAATTGAATTGATGAAAATAACACCTAACATTTGTGTAATGTTTCATTATTTACAAAAAAAGCTTCCCCATATGGCATCTTATTTAATTCACATATTGATAAATGCTTTGCTGAAGTAGGTGTTTCACTAGCTTAATAATGGAAACTGAGGTTTGTAAAATTTAAGCGATTTTCAAGTTCACTTAAGAACTTGTGTTTAGAACTGGAACTCAAATATTTTCCAACTCTTAGTTGACTGTCCTTTGGGATGTTGCTGGTATTGCATGAAAAAGAAAGTTCTATGACCAAACTATTTGAAAAATGCTGAGATAAATTGGTGTCTGTTTCAGGACTCCCCTGAACCTTTCATTAACTAACATGAAATGCAAATTCCCAAAAGGAGAATATAGGAGGTGGTGTTTCCCAAATTTATTTGGTTCTAGAATCCTTTCTAGAAACAGTGATCAAGTCCCTGTGTTTCATGTGGCCCTGAATAAGAATTAAGATTGGGCAAATTACCTAAACCTCTCTACATCCCTGTGTCCTTGTCTCTAAATGGAGGGATAATGATAGCTTTTCCACAGGGTGGTTGTGAGGGTTCAAAGAGTTGATGCACTTGGACCAGTGTGTGCTATATGTAATTGCTTAATTACAAGTAATTGCTGAATTACACATAATTGTTTGATAGCCACATATACATCTGGCACACATATCGGCAAATCCAATCTCTTTTTAAAGATGAAGAGCAATTCAGGGAAGTTAAATGATTCTCTCAAGGTCATGAGGTCAGGAAGAGGGAACTGGAATACAGACAAGACTTCTAAACCCAAGGGCACAGTTTTATTCATCAAAACAAGAAAAATGAAACCATATATCCATTTTGACATTCAGGTCTGAATGAAAACTGGAAGATTATGGTCCTTACCTAAAATTTTTTAAAAGAGATAAAATAAACATCTGAATAGTTGGCGAGAGAGGGATGTCTGGCTGGTATTTTTGCTCACTTTCTGTCTGAGGGATGCATTTTCCTCTTTGATGAGATTGATTTGTAATTCCCTGCACTGCGAAACCACTGATCTCAATTTAACTATACAACTTGGGAGAGCTGGAGCTGTGCCATTTTCCCAGAAAATGATTAAGACCAACTCTACGAATATTGTGAACTTTATCAGGAAAATCAATTCCTCTAACAAGGAAGTGAATCACTATTGATTTTTTCCCTCTCTAATTGGACTCTGAGCCCCGATAGCTTTTCATAAGTGGTGGCAGCTTGCTTTCAGCAAATGCGTTTTTCACTCAGCAGTGGAGCATAGCATGCTCTCCAACACCTGTGACATTCTTTTTCTCTCTCTAATTTGTATTCCAACTTGAAGGTGAACATGGAAGCTTTCAGACACCTGCTATTCACAGCAACATGATGTTCATAAGACTTTTGTTGCCCTAAATGGACAATTTCTGTGTTCCTGTAATACGCAAATACAAGGGGGTTGTGGAAAGGGCTTGGTACAACACAGATGATGCACAATGAGAAAATGGCTAAGATGTAACTAAGGTGACTGGTGAAGCAGCAAGCCATACACTCTCAATCCAAGATCCCTACAGGGATGTGCCCCTTAATTTATGATATTTGAATTATTTAAAGTACAACAAGGAAAAGTTTCCCAATTATTTTTATCAGGTGGATACACATTTTTTAAAAACTCTGCCAAAGATAGCACAACAGAAAAAAAAAAACTACAGACCAAATTTAGTTATAAACATTCATGCAAATGTCTTAAAGTACAAGTGTATTCCAGTGTACCTGCTGTGCCTGATGCTTAGGAGATGTAGTAATGGTCAAGTTGTAGTGCCTGTCCTCAAGTAGCCTAAATTTAGACTGGGATTTCAAACCAGAAAAATGATTTTACTACACAGTCAGGTAAGATAAGGACAATTGCAGATGACCCATATATTGCTAGGAAGGCTCAAAGGAAAGCAATTGGTAATATTTGGTTTGGGCATATGAATAACAATTTGGAAGATCTGCTCTTTGAGTTGAGCAGTGAAGAAAATCATGGCTAAAGGTCTCAGTTCTGCCCTTGTTCTGCCAAGTCCAAATCCCAAGTCTGGGACTTCATTATTTTATGCTGTTTAATTGATGTATCTTCAGATGTGGGCTCATCTCTAGAGTCTGGGTACCTTGAATAATACAGGGACATAGTAGGTTATTCTTCTTGGAACAGATCACTTTCCTCAGGTAACTGTTGCTGCTGCTGCTATTGCTCTAAGTCGCTTCAGTCGTGTCCGACTCTGCCACCCCATAGATGGCAGCCCACCAGGCTCCCCATCCCTGGGATTCTCCAGGCAAGAACACTGGAGTGGGTTGCCATTTCCTTCTCCAATGCATAAAAGTGAAAAGTGAAAGTGAAGTCGCTCAGTCGTGTCTGACTCCTAGCGACCCGATGGACAACAGATAGCAAACATGACCACAATTCTTTGTAGCATCTCCCATCAAGAAGTGGAATCTGAGACTTCCTTGGCTGTCCAGTGGCTAAGACTCTGTGTTCCCCATGTAGGGGGCCCTGGTTCAATTCTTGGTCAGGGAACTGGATTCCACATGCCACAAGTAATACCTGGAGCATCCCCCCCACCCCAAAAAAAGTAAATATATAAAAAGAAGCAAAATCTGTTTCTTTATCCCTTGAATCTGGGTTGGCTTTTCTATTGACTTGGATTAGCAATGTGATGAAAATGGCAGTGTATCAGTTTCATGCCTGGTCTTTAAGAGGTCTTATATTTCCACTTATTGTTATTTTCTTCTTTTTTTATGTTTTGTTTTGCTAACATTTGTATTTATTTTTTAATAGGATTACAGAGCTGGAAAGGGTCTTGGAGATCTTGTCCTCACTCTTTTTAAAAAATTTTATACTGGAGTATAGTTGATTTACAATGTGGTGTTTGTATCAGCTGTCCTGGCACTTGATTCAATTATACATAGACATATCTGTTCTTTCTTTTACTCTTTTCCCATATAGTTTATTACAGTGTTGAGTAGAAGTCTCTGTGCAATACAGTAGATCCTTGACTCTATTTTTATATAAAAATATGGAACAGTTTCCAAATTTGCATGTCATCCTTGTGCAGGAGTCATGCTAATTTTCCCATATGGTTCCAACTTTAGTATATGTGCTGCTGAAGCAAGCACTCATCCTCATTCTTTTAAACTTCTGAGAATCTTCTAAATTATAACCAATGCTCTTATGACAATTTCACATACACACTTCCTAGCCATAATTTGGTGCAGGCTCTTTTAAATTTCTGGAACTGTCCACCATTCCCTTTCATTGAGGAGAAATTCACTGATTTTTAAAAGATTTATGTTATTGAGGTATATAAGTTACATGTATAAAATACTATATTTTTACCTCCATATATCTTAGTTTGCTCATTACTAAAAATTTAGTTTCCATACATGACCATACAGTTGATACCCTTTACTTACTTTGCCCTACCTCACTCTCCTCCTCGTCTGTAACCACCACTCTGTTCTCTGTATCTATATGTCTGTTTTGGCTTTGATTGTTCATTAATTTTCTTCTTTTTTTATATTCCACACATGCATGAAGTCATATGGTATTTGTCTTTTTCTGACTCATTTCACTTAGCAAGGTGACCTCAAGGCACATCCAAGTTGTCACAAATGACAAGGTTCATCTTTTTTTGGTGGCTTGCTACTCACTGTTGATGGAGCCACATGAATAAGCCTGGACCATATTGCTGGAGGATGAGGCTGGGTAGAGAGGGAACTCAGTCACTCAGTTGTCCCAGCCCAAACCCAGACATGTCAGACTCACAAGACAAGACTGGCTGCTATCAGAAATTTCCAAAGATTTTCCACCTTTTTGTTCATGAGTACTGACTGCATTTAAAAGCTATTGTGTATTCTCTGAAGTGTTCTAGCTGTGTGTGAGACGCAAAGTTGATGGGCTTAAGTGAGCAGTTCTCATTAAGACTGTGAGGCAATCTCATTCACCATTGCAGCAAAAAGAATAAAATACCTAGGGATAAACCTACCTAAAGAGACAAAAGACCTGTATGCAGAAAACTATAAGACACTGATGAAAGAAATCAAAGCTGACACAAACAGATGGAGAGATATAACATTGTGAAAATGACTATACTACCCAAAGTAATCTACTGATNATAAACCTACCTAAAGAGACAAAAGACCTGTATGCAGAAAACTATAAGACACTGATGAAAGAAATCAAAGCTGACACAAACAGATGGAGAGATATAACATTGTGAAAATGACTATACTACCCAAAGTAATCTACTGATTCAATGCAATCTCTATCAAACTACCAATGGCATTTATCATAGAACTAAAACAAAAAATTTCACAATTTGTAAGGAAACATAAAAGGCCCCAAATAGACAAAGAAATCTTGAGAAAGAAGAGTGGAGCTGGAAGAATAAACCTTCCTGACTTCAGACTATACTACAAAGTTACAGTCCTTAAGACAGTTTGGTAGTGGCACAAATACAGAAACATAGACCAATGGAACAAGACAGAAAGCCCAGAGTAAACCCGTGCACCTTATTTTTGACAAAGGAGGCATGAATATACAGTGGAGAAAAGACAAGCTCTTCAATAAATGGTGCCAGGAAAACTGGACAGCTACATGTAAAAGAATGAAACTAGAACACTTTCTAATGCTATACACAAAAATAAACTCAAAATGGATTGAAGATTTAAATGTAAGGCCAGAAACTCTTAAAGCTTAGAGGAAAACATAAGCAGTACTCTTTGATATACATCACAGCAAGATCCTCTTTGACTCACCTCCTGGAGTAATGGAAGTAAAAACAAAAGTAAACAAATGAGACTTAATTAAACTTAAAAGATTTTGCACAGCAAAGGAAACAATAAAGGATATTAAAAGACAGCCCTCAGAATGGGAGAGAATAATTGCAAATGAAACAACTGACAAAGGATTAATCTCCAAAATACACAAGCTCATGCAGCTCAATACCAGAAAAACAGACAACCAAATCAAAAAATGGGAGGGGGGGTTCATGTTTGGGAGTTCATGTACACCCGTGGCGGATTCATGTCAATGTATGCCAAATCCAATTCAGTACTGTAAAGTAAAATAAAGTAAAAAAAAAAAAAATGGGTGGAAGACTAGACAGACATTTATCCAAAGAAGACATACAGATGGCTAATAAACACATGGAAAGATGCTCAACACCACTCACTATAGGAGAAATACAAATAAAAGCTACAATGAGATATCACCTCACACAGGTCAAAGTGGCTATCATAAAAAATCTACAAACAATAAATGCTGGAGAGGATGCAGAGAAAAGGGAATCCTCTTGCACTGTTGGGAATGTAAATTGATACAACCACTATGGAGAACAGAATAGAGATTCCTTAAAAAACTAGGCATAGAAATACCATATGACCCAACAATCCTACTACTACTGGGGATATATCCTGAGAATGTACCCTAAAAATGTTCATTGCAGCACTTTTTACAATAGCTAGGACATGGAAGCAACCTAGATGTCCATCAACCAATGAATGGATACAGAAATTTTGGTACATATATACAGTGGAATACTCAGTTCATTTCAGTTCAGTCACTTAGTTGTGTCCAACTCTTTGCGACCCCAT
>SJYX01007125.1:285039-326389 GCA_006410675.1 Oreotragus oreotragus | reverse complement strand
ACTTTGAAAATTTTCTCTGCGGTGTATTTTAAAATGTGCTCAGTCATGTATACTTCCACAAGTTACGTCTTTTCCTGCTTGATTCCCAGCTGAACATTTGTGCTCCTAGGTACTTCCATAATTATAAAACAATCAGATTCAGGCTCTGCAATCTAGTTTAGCTAGACTTTTTAAAAAACATAAATAAAAAAAATCTTGAAATAAAAACCAAGCATGATGCTTCTTCTGCTACGAACTGCCCTTTTGAACTTTGTATAAAGAAGTGCTAGAGATCTGTGCCTAAACCTCTAGAGAATAGTTGTTCAGTCGCTCAGTTGTGTCTGACTCTTGCTGACCCCATAGACCACAGCATACCAGGCTTCCCTGTTCTTTACCATCTCCTGGAGTTTGTTCAAACTCACATCCATTGAGTTGGTGATGCCCTCCAACCATTTCATCCTCTGATGAGAATGGTTAATGAATTCAGAACCACACCCTTTGCATTTTTTCACTCTCCTTTCTGCTGTCACCTGAGGCAGGACCTCTCTGTCTCACTGATGTCCAGGAGGCATCCCCTGCTGTATTCATTACACCTGGCATAGTCCCAGGAAGCTGATGGATTCTTATCACATGTTATTCTCCTACATACTGTGACTTTACTTATTTCATGCATTTGATTTGTGGGTCTATAGATCCTGCCTGTTTTATTTTTATTTTTTTATTTTTTTTACTTTATTTTACTTTACAGTACTGTATTGGATTTGGCATACATTGACATGAATCCGCCACGGGTGTACATGACTGCCTGTTTTAATAAAGAGAGAACTGGAGTAAAAATATTACCTTTTTCTTTATAGAATTTTATTAGGAAAAGTTAAGTATAAAAACACCTATAAACTACTGCTCTTTAGGATTCAAAAATGTTTTTGTTATATTTTTGCATATTTAAAAATATAAAGCATAAAAACATGACTAATAAAATGAAAATCCTCTCTGCACCCCCCTTGGATTCCATATAGATGCCTGTTATATACCAAATTCCCCTAATGAATTATTTTGTTTCTGGGTTATTCATTTAGACTTACAGTTTCAGATTCTTCTAACTATTCCTCTACTGGTGATGTAATTACTGGTGATATTTTAATTACTATATGTTTATTTTAAGCTTTGATATTTTTGCTTTTTGCTATAATTTTTAGCCTTGAATTGCCATTTCTAGATAATGTTGTCTTGTGACTTAGAATAGTGATATTGATTACATGAATGAATCCGGGGAGAATTTATCTCTTTAACATATTGAGTCATTTCATTCATGAGCACAGCCTACCTTTCTCTTTATTTGTGTATCTTCATTTGTCTTTTATCTCCTATCATAACACTAGGTGATTTCTCCAATAAGGTCAGATTTATCTTTTATTAGATATGTTCCCAAGTACCTTATGCTTCTTGCTCTTATTGTGAATGGGAACTTAAAAAAATTTACCTTTGGCTACTATTGAGTGACAAGAATGCTGTTATCTTCTGAATCATCTTGTACTCAGAAACTCACTTATGATTCTTACACTCCATGTAGACAAACACAACACCTGAACGTACTTTTTCTGCCTTTTTATTTCTAATTCTTCTACCTCCCACTCCCCTACCTACCGGCTCTGTCTTACTGAATTGAGGGGTGCCCTTTCAAATTGTACATTTTCTGATCTTGAAGTCAGATGTCTCCCATGTGGGTGTCTGTGATGTCTGTTGCTCAGGTATTTTCTCATGTCTGTCTGTGAGCTCATTTTTAACAAGAGTCCTCTTCTGTGTGGGTTTTACGTGGGTTTTCGCTTGTGCAAATATTCCTATTGGAATGGCAGAGTTACCTTCTGAGTCATACCTCTTCAGGCCTCTCTTATAGTTCACAGGTTCTGGACAAGTTTTTGCATCAGGTCACTTTGTGCTTTCACATCACAGAGGTTTTGGAGATTCTGGATCCCCAATATCCTGGAATTTACTCAAGAAACTTTGCTTTCTTGCTGCTTGCTACGTTTCTACCCAGCCCTAGGGCCTTCACCAGCCCCTGGGTCCTATCTTTGGGCTGATCATGTGACCTTTCATAGACAGGAACACACTGCATGACTCCCAGTTTTTTTTTCACTGAAGTACAACTGAGTTACAATAGTTTCAGGTATACAACAAAGTGATTCAGTACGTGTTTATGTATTCTTTTTTTCCAGTTCTTTTCCATTATAGGTTATTACAAGATATTGATTATAGTTCCCTGTGTTATATAGTAAATCCTTATTGTTTATCTATTTCATATATAGTAGCGTGAATACTATATAAAGTAGTTAAACAACTAGGATCCCAGATTTATTTTTGCAGGGAGCTCACAGACGAATTGGGCCCTTGACTATCATAGCCCAAATGCATCCTTTAGGATAATTATTTTTTAAAATGAAAGCAGCTTCTACAGTTTGTAACTGGTTTGGTTACTCTGACAGACCACGTGATTTTAGTTTCACTCACAACTGAAAGATTTTCTCTCTAACTTTCTGGCACTAGATAAAGTTCTTTTCTTAATTTTGAGCAGGGCTTTCTACTTTAAATTTTTAAAATATATTTCACGAGCATATGTGTGTGTGTGTGTGTGTGTGTGTATACTGTTTTGAAGACAGAGTCTCATCAAACATCAGTTTCTTTCAGAAGATAATCTAGTGCCAGGGAAAAGAGTCCAATAGCAGTGACAAAAGGTACTTCATAAGAGCATTGCCATCTTTGCTCCTTGGAGGCGGGGCAGGAAGAGGAAAAGACCAGGATATTTAAAGACTTAATGCATAATTTATATGCAGGGCTATTTTTGCAGGCTGTTGTAATAGCAAAGGAGATGAGAAGGCATCAGCAAAAATCAAACGCTAGTGGAGCTTTGATTAATCTCAAAATAAGTCTCCAAGAAAGAAGCCCCAGGAATTCCATAGTTCCCCCCTCAACAGTTATGGGAAGGTGTGTCTATTTAAAAGCCTTAAATAACTGTGAAGAAAGAAAAACAGGCAAAACCCCATTAGATCTTCGGATGAAGTCACTGTAAACGTTAGTGATATCTCTGGCATTGGTAATCTGCAGGGTAGAGATGGGGCATCTTGAAGCAGAAAACTGGAGCTCTTTAACCCCAAAGCTAAAGCTTGATGAGTGCTAGGCATTCATCATAAGCAGTGCACAAATCACTTGGTGAGTAATTTTAAAAAGCTTATAAAGATCTTTCAATAAATGAGCTACAACCGTGCTCTTAGCAACACCTATCTGTTGAGTGCCTTCTGGGTCTCCAGCCCTGCTCTAGCTTTTGGGTGTTGGGCAGCCAATGAAATTCCTCTCAACTCCCTCTAGCTGTGGGGGAGAGATGATAAGCAAGTAAATAACTCTATCAATGACGTAACTCTTGGAAGTGGGAAGTGGGAAAGTGGAGAGCCTCTAGATTGGGAGAGTAGCCACAGCCAAAGCAGACAGAGGAGCTTGCTGTGGACAGGAAGTCACTTGACCTGAGTTCTGCATTATGAGAAGCAGGGTGGTGGGGAGAGGAAGAACGGGATGCAGGAGATAGTAAGGGCACTGGCCCCCAGATCAGAATCAGCCTAGTTCTAGACCCTGAGAGCCACTGAGGGCAACTGGAGTGTGCAGGAGGCATGGGCAGATGGCACAGTGTAGCGTGATGGAGACATGCATCTGCTTGTCTACACAGGACTTGTGTATATAAATCTGGATTTCAAGGGTGAAGCATGCTGCTGCTGCTGCTAAGTCACTTCAGTCGTGTCCGACNGGGGCAGGAGGAGAAGGGGAGGACAGAGGATGAAATGGTTGGATGGCATCACCGACTCGATGAACATGGGTTTGGGTAAACTCTGGGAGTTGGTTATGGACAGGGAGGCCTGGTGTGCTGCAGTCCATGCAGTCACAAAGAGTTGGACATGACTGAGCAACTGAACTGAACTGAACTGTGAGTTAGCGCCAAACTGATTAAAGATGGAATGTGAAAGGGAGAGAAAGAAAAAGTTGAGGTGGGGGCAGAAGAGATGGAGTGTCTAGACAGGTGGGCAGAACCATTTCCAGTGACACCCCAACACCAAGGAGAGAGGTTCAGGGAGGACCTGCCATCAGCAGAGTCACGTGTAGAGGGGCTGAGTGAGGCCAGGGCCAGCCGAGCTCAGTGCTGCCTGAAAGCCAACTGGCCACTCCAGAGTTCTCAGCACCTTCCTTCCAGGACCCAATATGCAGCAGAACCTTGCTAAGAAAAGGCAGCAGTGTGCAATGTTTGGTTTCAGATCCACTGAATTTCATTATAAATATCTGATTCTGATTTTAAAAATATTTGAAAAGTGGCCTGATCTTTTCCTATTTACTAAATCAGTCCATAGCTGTTTATCCTGAAACTCCCATGTAAAAAGTCTCTGAACCACATTTCTGAGTTCAGCTAAATTAAACACACACACACACACACACACACACACGTGCGTGCTCTGATATGAGGATATATGTACACATATACAAATATAAAGAATGTAATTTTTTTCTAGCCATAATATTCATCATTCCTTCACCATGCCATTAAGATCATTTGGTTCTAAAATAAGAAAACCCTAAGTATCTATTTGAATGGTTTTCATAGACTTTGAAAATTTTCTCTGCGGTGTATTTTAAAATGTGCTCAGTCATGTATACTTCCACAAGTTACGTCTTTTCCTGCTTGATTCCCAGCTGAACATTTGTGCTCCTAGGTACTTCCATAATTATAAAACAATCAGATTCAGGCTCTGCAATCTAGTTTAGCTAGACTTTTTAAAAAACATAAATAAAAAAAATCTTGAAATAAAAACCAAGCATGATGCTTCTTCTGCTACGAACTGCCCTTTTGAACTTTGTATAAAGAAGTGCTAGAGATCTGTGCCTAAACCTCTAGAGAATAGTTGTTCAGTCGCTCAGTTGTGTCTGACTCTTGCTGACCCCATAGACCACAGCATACCAGGCTTCCCTGTTCTTTACCATCTCCTGGAGTTTGTTCAAACTCACATCCATTGAGTTGGTGATGCCCTCCAACCATTTCATCCTCTGATGAGAATGGTTAATGAATTCAGAACCACACCCTTTGCATTTTTTCACTCTCCTTTCTGCTGTCACCTGAGGCAGGACCTCTCTGTCTCACTGATGTCCAGGAGGCATCCCCTGCTGTATTCATTACACCTGGCATAGTCCCAGGAAGCTGATGGATTCTTATCACATGTTATTCTCCTACATACTGTGACTTTACTTATTTCATGCATTTGATTTGTGGGTCTATAGATCCTGCCTGTTTTATTTTTATTTTTTTATTTTTTTTACTTTATTTTACTTTACAGTACTGTATTGGATTTGGCATACATTGACATGAATCCGCCACGGGTGTACATGACTGCCTGTTTTAATAAAGAGAGAACTGGAGTAAAAATATTACCTTTTTCTTTATAGAATTTTATTAGGAAAAGTTAAGTATAAAAACACCTATAAACTACTACTCTTTAGGATTCAAAAATGTTTTTGTTATATTTTTGCATATTTAAAAATATAAAGCATAAAAACATGACTAATAAAATGAAAATCCTCTCTGTACCCTCCTTGGATTCCATATAGATGCCTGTTATATACCAAATTCCCCTAATGAATTATTTTGTTTCTGGGTTATTCATTTAGAATTACAGTTTCAGATTCTTCTAACTATTCCTCTACTGGTGATGTAATTACTGGTGATATTTTAATTACTATATGTTTATTTTAAGCTTTGATATTTTTGCTTTTGCTATAATTTTTAACCTTGAATTGCCATTTCTAGATAATGTTGTCTTGTGACTTAGAATAGTGATATTGATTACATGAATGAATCCGGGGAGAATTTATCTCTTTAACATATTGAGTCATTTCATTCATGAGCACAGCCTACCTTTCTCTTTATTTGTGTATCTTCATTTGTCTTTTATCTCCTATCATAACACTAGGTGATTTCTCCAATAAGGTCAGATTTATCTTTTATTAGATATGTTCCCAAGTACCTTATGCTTCTTGCTCTTATTGTGAATGGGAACTTAAAAAAATTTACCTTTGGCTACTATTGAGTGACAAGAATGCTGTTATCTTCTGAATCATCTTGTACTCAGAAACTCACTTATGATTCTTACACTCCATGTAGACAAACACAACACCTGGACGTACTTTTTCTGCCTTTTTATTTCTAATTCTTCTACCTCCCACTCCCCTACCTACCGGCTCTGTCTTACCGAATTGAGGGGTGCCCTTTCAAATTGTACATTTTCTGATCTTGAAGTCAGATATCTCCCATGTGGGTGTCTGTGATGTCTGTTGCTCAGGTATTTTCTCATGTCTGTCTGTGAGCTCATTTTTAACAAGAGTCCTCTTCTGTGTGGGTTTTACGTGGGTTTTCGCTTGTGCAAATATTCCTATTGGAATGGCAGAGTTACCTTCTGAGTCATACCTCTTCAGGCCTCTCTTATAGTTCACAGGTTCTGGACAAGTTTTTGCATCAGGTCACTTTGTGCTTTCACATCACAGAGGTTTTGGAGATTCTGGATCCCCAATATCCTGGAATTTACTCAAGAAACTTTGCTTTCTTGCTGCTTGCTACGTTTCTACCCAGCCCTAGGGCCTTCACCAGCCCCTGGGTCCTATCTTTGGGCTGATCATGTGACCTTTCATAGACAGGAACACACTGCATGACTCCCAGTTTTTTTTTCACTGAAGTACAACTGAGTTACAATAGTTTCAGGTATACAACAAAGTGATTCAGTACGTGTTTATGTATTCTTTTTTTCCAGTTCTTTTCCATTATAGATTATTACAAGATATTGATTATAGTTCCCTGTGTTATATAGTAAATCCTTATTGTTTATCTATTTCATATATAGTAGCGTGAATACTATATAAAGTAGTTAAACAACTAGGATCCCAGATTTATTTTTGCAGGGAGCTCACAGACGAATTGGGCCCTTGACTATCATAGCCCAAATGCATCCTTTAGGATAATTATTTTTTAAAGTGAAAGCAGCCTCTACAGTTTGTAACTGGTTTGGTTACTCTGACAGACCACGTGATTTTAGTTTCACTCACAACTGAAAGATTTTCTCTCTAACTTTCTGGCACTAGATAAAGTTCTTTTCTTAATTTTGAGCAGGGCTTTCTACTTTAAATTTTTAAAATATATTTCACGAGCATATGTGTGTGTGTGTGTGTATACTGTTTTGAAGACAGAGTCTCATCAAACATCAGTTTCTTTCAGAAGATAATCTAGTGCCAGGGAAAAGAGTCCAATAGCAGTGACAAAAGGTACTTCATAAGAGCATTGCCATCTTTGCTCCTTGGAGGCGGGGCAGGAAGAGGAAAAGACCAGGATATTTAAAGACTTAATGCATAATTTATATGCAGGGCTATTTTTGCAGGCTGTTGTAATAGCAAAGGAGATGAGAAGGCATCAGCAAAAATCAAACGCTAGTGGAGCTTTGATTAATCTCAAAATAAGTCTCCAAGAAAGAAGCCCCAGGAATTCCATAGTTCCCCCCTCAACAGTTATGGGAAGGTGTGTCTATTTAAAAGCCTTAAATAACTGTGAAGAAAGAAAAACAGGCAAAACCCCATTAGATCTTCGGATGAAGTCACTGTAAACGTTAGTGATATCTCTGGCATTGGTAATCTGCAGGGTAGAGATGGGGCATCTTGAAGCAGAAAACTGGAGCTCTTTAACCCCAAAGCTAAAGCTTGATGAGTGCTAGGCATTCATCATAAGCAGTGCACAAATCACTTGGTGAGTAATTTTAAAAAGCTTATAAAGATCTTTCAATAAATGAGCTACAACCGTGCTCTTAGCAACACCTATCTGTTGAGTGCCTTCTGGGTCTCCAGCCCTGCTCTAGCTTTTGGGTGTTGGGCAGCCAATGAAATTCCTCTCAACTCCCTCTAGCTGTGGGGGAGAGATGATAAGCAAGTAAATAACTCTATCAATGACGTAACTCTTGGAAGTGGGAAGTGGGAAAGTGGAGAGCCTCTAGATTGGGAGAGTAGCCACAGCCAAAGCAGACAGAGGAGCTTGCTGTGGACAGGAAGTCACTTGACCTGAGTTCTGCATTATGAGAAGCAGGGTGGTGGGGAGAGGAAGAACGGGATGCAGGAGATAGTAAGGGCACTGGCCCCCAGATCAGAATCAGCCTAGTTCTAGACCCTGAGAGCCACTGAGGGCAACTGGAGTGTGCAGGAGGCATGGGCAGATGGCACAGTGTAGCGTGATGGAGACATGCATCTGCTTGTCTACACAGGACTTGTGTATATAAATCTGGATTTCAAGGGTGAAGCATGCTGCTGCTGCTGCTAAGTCACTTCAGTCGTGTCCGACTCTGTGTGACCCCACAGACGGCAGCCCACCAGGCTCCCCCATCCCTGGGATTCTCCAGGCAAGAACACTGGAGTGGGTTGCCATTTCCTTCTCCAATGCATGAAAGAGAAAAGTGAAAGTGAAGTCGCTCAGTCTGTCTGACTGTTAGCGACCCCATGGACTGCAGCCCACCAGGCTACTCCGTCCATTGGATTTTCCAGGCAAGAGTACTGGGGTGGGGTGCCATTGCCTTCCCCGAGGGTGAAGCACAGAGTTTGTTAAATAACTAGAGGAAGGGTGGTGGGTATTTGAAAGACTTCCTATAGGAGTCCTTTAAATAATAATGTTCCTTAACCACCTAGAGGGAAGGATGTAATTCACTGCTGTTGTTTAGTCACTCAATTGTGTTCAGCGCTTTTGTGACCCCATGGACTGTAGTCTGCCTGGCTCCCCTGCCCATGGAATTTCCCCGGCAAGTATACTGGAGTGGGTTGCCATTTCCTTCTCCAGGAGAACTTGCTGACCCAGGGATCAAACACATGTCTCCTGCGTCTCCCGCCTTGGCAGCAGATTCTTTACCACTGAGCCACGAGGGAAGCCCTGATTCACTGTGCATGTGTCAATCTGATACAGTTTCCTGTTTTATGTTTTCGGGTATGGTTATCTTCTAGGCTATGGACAGCCCATGGGATTGCAAAAGTTGTGTTGGACACAACTTAGCGATTAAACAACAACAACAATGATGTTGAAGCTCAATGAGGTGAAAGGACTCCCCAAGGTTATAAACCAAGGCTGGTGTACGACCCTGGCAGATGTCAGTCCCCTCATGACGGAGGGCTATGGGACAGGAGGCAACTTCCCTGCCCCCAGCTCATGGATGGTGAACCATCCCACGGGGCATGATATCCCAGTCCCTTCATGCTTTGTAAAGGAAGCTGTGCTCATGAAGGCAGAAACACACCAGCAGTGCCCATGACACTTGCAAGAGCTTCACGTTTCCAGTGTAAACTGTCCTTTCTTAGCCACTGGACCACCAGGGAAGTGCCTAAACTGTCCTTTCAACAAAATAATTTCAAAAGATGAAAATATGAACAATATAGTTGTCCAAACAAGGAACGCACCAATTGCTAGGCTAAGGACAAGGAGGATTTGTCTCTTTAAGAATTCACTCAAGAAAAAAGAAGCACTTAGTGTTTGCTGAAATGACCCCACAATGTGTGAGAACAAGAGCAGTTTGAAACCAACTTGACAATCAATTTCAATAGTTTTAAAAATGTTCAGTCNTGACTGTTAGCGACCCCATGGACTGCAGCCCACCAGGCTACTCCGTCCATTGGATTTTCCAGGCAAGAGTACTGGGGTGGGGTGCCATTGCCTTCCCCGAGGGTGAAGCACAGAGTTTGTTAAATAACTAGAGGAAGGGTGGTGGGTATTTGAAAGACTTCCTATAGGAGTCCTTTAAATAATAATGTTCCTTAACCACCTAGAGGGAAGGATGTAATTCACTGCTGTTGTTTAGTCACTCAATTGTGTTCAGCGCTTTTGTGACCCCATGGACTGTAGTCTGCCTGGCTCCCCTGCCCATGGAATTTCCCCGGCAAGTATACTGGAGTGGGTTGCCATTTCCTTCTCCAGGAGAACTTGCTGACCCAGGGATCAAACACATGTCTCCTGCGTCTCCCGCCTTGGCAGCAGATTCTTTACCACTGAGCCACGAGGGAAGCCCTGATTCACTGTGCATGTGTCAATCTGATACAGTTTCCTGTTTTATGTTTTCGGGTATGGTTATCTTCTAGGCTATGGACAGCCCATGGGATTGCAAAAGTTGTGTTGGACACAACTTAGCGATTAAACAACAACAACAATGATGTTGAAGCTCAATGAGGTGAAAGGACTCCCCAAGGTTATAAACCAAGGCTGGTGTACGACCCTGGCAGATGTCAGTCCCCTCATGACGGAGGGCTATGGGACAGGAGGCAACTTCCCTGCCCCCAGCTCATGGATGGTGAACCATCCCACGGGGCATGATATCCCAGTCCCTTCATGCTTTGTAAAGGAAGCTGTGCTCATGAAGGCAGAAACACACCAGCAGTGCCCATGACACTTGCAAGAGCTTCACGTTTCCAGTGTAAACTGTCCTTTCTTAGCCACTGGACCACCAGGGAAGTGCCTAAACTGTCCTTTCAACAAAATAATTTCAAAAGATGAAAATATGAACAATATAGTTGTCCAAACAAGGAACGCACCAAATGCTAGGCTAAGGACAAGGAGGATTTGTCTCTTTAAGAATTCACTCAAGAAAAAAGAAGCACTTAGTGTTTGCTGAAATGACCCCACAATGTGTGAGAACAAGAGCAGTTTGAAACCAACTTGACAATCAATTTCAATAGTTTTAAAAATGTTCAGTCTTTTGATCCAAGAATTTTCCTCCTGGGAACCTAAAAAAAGTTGAAATACTGTAACAATGTAACTTACACATGAGTATATAATTTATAGCACTATTTATAATGCATGAAAATAAAACAGAATGTAATATCCTCAAACAAGGCAAAAGGTAGATTGCTCATGGAACTGGCTCTTGATGAATTACTGTGCTGACATTTAAATTAATTCTTATGAAGATGACATAGCTCCATGAAAAATGACCTTAAATGTAATATTTAGGTGAATAAAGCAGAAAAGGAAAGAATGAGCTAAACTTAATAGCATTCTAAAAAATGTATCAGCACATTTAGAAGACCAAAAATGAACAAGAAGAAAATGTTAAAACTGGCAGTCTATACCTATGCTGCCATTTCAAGAATTTCTTTTTGTCACCCTGCCTTTTGTTCTATTTCTATAATAAATAAAACACCTTCTAGTAAATAATTTGTTTGGAGACCTGCTTTTAGCTGGACGTTGGGAATTGCATCCTTCTGTCACAGTCCTATCTTCTGTCTTCAGGTCATCCTGCCCAGAGCTGTGAGGCAAGCGAAACAGAGGCAGCGGGCAAGGGAGCTGGGCTGGGGGGCCAGCATGGTCTGCTCTTGCTCAGAATCATGGGTGGATGCTTGAACTTGAACTTCTTCTGACGGAGGTCATTCATCCACATCCTGAGAAGCCTTCCTCCCTTGAAGATTACAAAGGAGATGCCATCATGACAAAGTACTGCAGACGGTCTGAGATGACAAGCCTTCCATTTGCACCTCCACTTTGTAGAAATAAAACTCAATGCCAGAAGAACTGTCAGATATAATGGGCCAACAGAAAGGCCATGTAAGATGTTTGCTTCTTTGGCATAGATGCATCCAAAATAATTGCACTCCCTCTTTTTCTCTAGTTCATAGTTATCGGCCCCAGTGGGGTGAACAGTACAAAGCAACTCATAATCCTAATGCCCTGAATGCCTCACTTGTCATTGTTAGCAGATTTAGCTTCCTACTGATCTTGTCATTGATATATCTGTGAAAACACACATACAGACACAAACAAAGTCTTGCAATGTACTGGTAATGCAGGATATTGCTCAGCAATGGACTACATTTTTGTAAAAATTCCCCAAAGGAATTGAGAAATGTTGGAAGGTCAGTCACCCCTAAAGCCTGTCAAAGCAAGAGATAATGATATCTTTTACTTCCGCCACTCTCACCCCTGTATATCCTTATGTTAGAAACTCAAGGTCTGTGTTGCTGAATATAACACCTGACTGAATATCCTCCCTGTCACCAAGCAGCACTCCAACCCATCGACAGGCATTTGGTCCTCTCCTGAACTACCCTACTGGCCCAGCGGTACCACCCTTTATATGCCAGAGACAACTCTCAGGAATGTGAAGCAAATGAGGGTGAGAAAAAGGAAACTAACCAGTGCCTCCTGGAAGAAGAAGCGGCAGCAGTGGGGGGGATAAGAAGCCCATTGGGAACAGTGTGATAAGGGGATTTCACATCTGCTTCTTATACTGCTTCTTGCATATGATTTTTATAATTATTTCAAGATAAGTCAACTCTCCAAGAGCCAGGTACCAGTAGTGCTGCCCTAGATATGGTTCAACATTTGTTATGAGCTATGCTCAAACCCTTGCCCTCAACTGACTGAACTGTTGAATACCAAGGGAGAGGATAATAGGAACCATAAAAACACTACCCAACCCCAGGTGTTGGAAAATGTGGCCCCTGCTCAGAGCTCTCTTCATTCAATCTGAGGACACAGAAATGCAAATTAAGACTCACAGAGTCTCTGACATAACAGAAGGGATTATGTTTCCTGGATTTGCAGAGGAAAGGTGAATTTGTGAAAATTATTTCCAAAAGAAAAATCTAGAGAACATTTACTCTTTGTTCTCACTGATGTATGAGATAATATTGTTTATAAAATTAGAGATTAGGAGGGGAAAGTTACAAATAAAAGTTCAAGAATTAAAATGACCTTAACTTCCTGTTGGCAAAGCTGGAAAACACTACAATGGATGAATGCCTTTAATATACTGGGGAAAGGACTTTCTACCTGGAATCTCCACCCAGTTATAAAGGTTGTTTCCTATGTGAAGCCTCACAAAGTGAACCTCCCATACTCTCTTTTTGAGAAGGCTGCTAGCACTCTAAATAGAGAAGAACCCTGAAAACCTAGTCTTTGCGATGCCTTGAATGGCATGGTGTAGGAGATGTCTTTCCTGCCTCTGGTTCCACACGCCATTCTTCACCTTTGAACTTTATAACCACCGGATTCAACATGTCACCACCGTTTTCACTGCACTATTTCCTGCACAATAGCTTTCTGAGAGTTCTGGTCTCTAAAAATGGGAGCAAGGAAAAATTTTAGATCCTTCAGCAACCACGTTGAATCAGCAATTTCTGGCCTACAAAGCATCCCATGGACTCCTCACAGCAGGCAGCATTGCTTGAACTGGTGAAAAACTGGGGGTCCAACCCATCACTGAGTTCCTTCTAGAGTAATTCCACAGAATGAAGTTTTATGTGACAATGAAAAAAGGAGGTGTATGCATAGAACAGACCTGCCTGAATGTCCTACGTTTATCAAAAGCCAGAGGTGCAGGACAGTAAATTAAACATGCCAGGGTTTTTCCACTGGTGTTGCCCCCTCCATCCTTTCCAGGGGTCCTGGGGACAGATCTGTCCTAAAAACCTAAAACTATGCCCCTGCCCTCTGGTTCTGGTTAGAACTCAGAAGAGACTGGAAGGAAGAAGTAGAGGGCAGACTCATTTCCCTGGTTCTCTGTCTGCCAGCTGGTTGGGCCCCATGACTTGGGCTGCTGTGGGGTGCATCTTCTCTGCCTTCAGGTCTAGAGCTACTCCCTCCATCCTAGGGAGGTGACAGCACCTGCTGTTAAAGTCCGAGGGGCCTGTGATTTTCCTTCATTCACACGGCTACAGCTTTATACCTAATTCGGATACTAAACTTTTCTCACTTTGTTTTACTTTGATGTGCTAATTGGTTTATGTTTTGACCCTAACTGGTACATATAATACAATCTCATTTTTGACAACAATGCTTTTCATATATGGGCAGATGTCTGGAAAGATGAAACCAAACTATACATAGATGTAAACTGTAGAAAGTAGATTTGAGAGAAGAAAGATAAGGGACTATAACTTTTATATTACCTACTCCTGTATTATTTGAATGTTTGTAATGAATCTGTGTTACATTATATAAAATGAATTATAAATTTCTTATAATGAACTACTAATTTAAATAACAAAAAACACCCATATCCAAATACAAAAACAAAATCAGTAACTTAATTTCCTGACCAATAGACCTTAGGTCTCTGAACCACAGTCTAGCTACTAAGAAAGAGCTCATTTATCCAGCTGATTTCATGTCAGCAGGCTTCTGAATTCATAAAAATACACATTTCAAAGAATTTATTGATGTTTCTGGGTATAATTGGTGTAACTTAGCAATTACAAAAGTTCTTTCAAACTTCCTCAATGAGGCTCGATGAATGGAATTATTGGATCTCGTGATTTAAAGTTTTACTTATAACTTCTGGTTCAAGAAGGCAGAGTAGAAGGACGTGTACTCATCTCCTCCTGCAAGAGCACCAAAATCCAACTAGCTATTGAACAACCATCGACAAGAGGACACTGGAACTCAACGAACAAAGGCACCCCATGATGAGGGACGATGAAGAAGCTGCAACGAGATGCTAGGACGGGGGCAATCACAATGAAGTCAAATTCTGTGCCCATTGGGTGGGTGACCCACAAACTGAGAACAATAATACAAAAGTCCTCTCACTGTTGTCAAGGTTCTGAAGGCCACCTGCCAGCCTGAGGACCTGCAAAGGGGCTGAGAATCCCCAGGAATCTGACCGTGAAGGCCAGATCCACAGGACTAGGGGACACAGACTCTAGTCTTGGGGGGCACAGACAAAGCCTTGAGCTCACCAAGACTCAGAGGAAAGGAGCACTGACTCACTCCACAGGAAGCTGAACCAACCCTGACTGCTAGTGCTGAAGGGTCTCCTGTGGAGGTATGGGCCAGCAGGGGCTCACCAGAGGGATGAGGGGACTGGCAGCAGCTGTCTGCGAAGGTCACCTTTGGTAAAAACCCTCTTGGAGGTCACCGTTAACCCAACCATAGAGCCCAAAGACCCCAGGGCTGGGTGGCCTCAGGCCAAAAAACCAACAGGGAGGGAGCACAACCCCACCCATCCGCCAATAGTCGGATTAAAGCTTTACTGAGCAAGGCCCTGCCCACCAAAGCAAGACCCAGTTTTTCCCATTACCAGTCCTTCCTGTGAGGAAGCTTACGCAAGCCTCTTAGCCTTCTTCATCAGAGGGCAGACAGAAGAAGCAAGAAGAAGCACAATCCCACAATGACTAAAACAAAACCACAATCCAGAAAGCTAATCAGCATGATAAAGCAGAGCTATGTCCCAGATGAAGAGACAAGATAAAACCCCAGAAAAACAACTAAATGAAGTGGAGACAGGCAACTTTCCAGAAAAAGAATTGGGAATAATGATAGTGAATATGATTCAAAATCTTGGAAAAAGAATGGAGGTAAAGATTGAGAAAATGCAAGAAATGTTTACCAAAGACCTAGAAGAAATAAAGAACAAACAAACAGATGAGTAATACACTAGAAGGAATCAATAGCAGAATAACTGAGGCAGAAGAATGGATAAATGACCTGGAGGACAGAATGGTAGAAATCACTGCTGCAGAAAAGAATATAGAAAAAAGAATTAAAAGAAATGAAGACAGCCTAAGAGACCTCCAGTGAAGTGAAGTGAAGTCGCTCAGTTGTGTCCGACTCTTTGAGACCTCATGGACTGTAGCCTACCAGGCTTCTCCGTCCATGGGATTTTCCAGGCAAGGGTACTGGAGCGGGTTACTATTTCCTTCTCCAGGGGATTTTCCCGACCCAGGAATCAAACCTGGGTTTTCTGCATTGCAGGCAGACGCTTTTCCCTCTGAGCCGTCAGGGAAGAGACCTCCAGGACAACATTAAATGTACTATCATTCACATTATAGGGGTCCCAGAAGGAGAAGAGAGAAAGTGAAAGGATCTGAGAAAATATTTGAAGAGATAATAGCTGAAAACTTACCTAACATGGGAAAGGAAATAATCAACCAAGTCCAGGAAGCACAGAGAGTCCCAGGAAGGATAAACCCAAGGAGGAATACACTGAGACACATAGTAATCAAACTGACAAAAATTAAAGGCAGAGATAAAATATTAAAAGCAACAAGGGGAAAATGACAAATAACATACAAGGCAATTCCTGTCAGCCTATCAGCTGATTTCTCAACAGAAACTCTACAAGCCAGAAGGGAATGGCATGACATATTTAAAGTGATGAAAGGGAAGAATCTACAACCAAGAATACTCTACCTGGCAAGACTCTCCCTCAGTTTTGATGGAGAAATCAAGAGCTTTCCAGACAAGCAAAAGTTAAGAGAATTCAGCACGGCCAAACCAGCTTTACAACAAATGCTAAAGGAACTTCTCTAGGCAGGAAACAAGAGAACGAAAAGCCCTACCTAAAGAAAATAAACCCCAAACAATTAAGAAAATGGTAATAGGATCACACATATAGATAATTACATTAAATGTCAGTTCAGTTCAGTCGCTCAGTCGTGTCCGACTCTTTGAGACCCCATGAATCGCAGCATCCCAGGCCTCCCTGTCCATCATCAACTCCCAGAGTTCACTCAAACTCACGTCCATCGAGTCGAGAGACAGGCAACTTTCCAGAAAAAGAATTGGGAATAATGATAGTGAATATGATTCAAAATCTTGGAAAAAGAATGGAGGTAAAGATTGAGAAAATACAAGAAATGTTTACCAAAGACCTAGAAGAAATAAAGAACAAACAAACAGATGAGTAATACACTAGAAGGAATCAATAGCAGAATAACTGAGGCAGAAGAATGGATAAATGACCTGGAGGACAGAATGGTAGAAATCACTGCTGCAGAAAAGAATATAGAAAAAAGAATTAAAAGAAATGAAGACAGCCTAAGAGACCTCCAGTGAAGTGAAGTGAAGTCGCTCAGTTGTGTCCGACTCTTTGAGACCTCATGGACTGTAGCCTACCAGGCTTCTCCGTCCATGGGATTTTCCAGGCAAGGGTACTGGAGCGGGTTACTATTTCCTTCTCCAGGGGATTTTCCCGACCCAGGAATCAAACCTGGGTTTTCTGCATTGCAGGCAGACGCTTTTCCCTCTGAGCCGTCAGGGAAGAGACCTCCAGGACAACATTAAATGTACTATCATTCACATTATAGGGGTCCCAGAAGGAGAAGAGAGAAAGTGAAAGGATCTGAGAAAATATTTGAAGAGATAATAGCTGAAAACTTACCTAACATGGGAAAGGAAATAATCAACCAAGTCCAGGAAGCACAGAGAGTCCCAGGAAGGATAAACCCAAGGAGGAATACACTGAGACACATAGTAATCAAACTGACAAAAATTAAAGGCAGAGATAAAATATTAAAAGCAACAAGGGGAAAATGACAAATAACATACAAGGCAATTCCTGTCAGCCTATCAGCTGATTTCTCAACAGAAACTCTACAAGCCAGAAGGGAATGGCATGACATATTTAAAGTGATGAAAGGGAAGAATCTACAACCAAGAATACTCTACCTGGCAAGACTCTCCCTCAGTTTTGATGGAGAAATCAAGAGCTTTCCAGACAAGCAAAAGTTAAGAGAATTCAGCACGGCCAAACCAGCTTTACAACAAATGCTAAAGGAACTTCTCTAGGCAGGAAACAAGAGAACGAAAAGCCCTACCTAAAGAAAATAAACCCCAAACAATTAAGAAAATGGTAATAGGATCACACATATAGATAATTACATTAAATGTCAGTTCAGTTCAGTCGCTCAGTCGTGTCCGACTCTTTGAGACCCCATGAATCGCAGCATCCCAGGCCTCCCTGTCCATCATCAACTCCCAGAGTTCACTCAAACTCACGTCCATCGAGTCGGTGATGCCCCAGCCATCTCATCCTCGGTCGTCCCCTTCTCCTCCTGCCCCCAATCCCTCCCAGCATCAGAGTCTTTTCCAGTGAGTCAGCTCTTTGCATGAGGTGGCCAAAGTACTGGAGTTTCAGCTTTCGCATCAGTCCTTCCAACGAACAACCAGGACTGATCTCCTTTAGAATGGACTGGTTGGATCTCCTTGCAGTCCAAGGGACTCTCAAGAGTCTTCTCCAACACCACAGTTCAAAACAATCAATTCTTTGGCGCTCAGCTTTCTTCACAGTCCAACTCTCACATCCATACATGACCACTGGAAAAACCATAGCTTTGACTAGACGGACCTTTGTTGGCAAAGTAATGTCTCTGCTTTTGAATATACTATCTAGGTTGGTCATAACTTTCCTTCCAAGGAGTAAGTGTCTTTTAATTTCATGACTGTAATCACCATCTGCAGTGATTTTGGAGCCCCCCAAATTATAAAGGACTGGAATGCAAAAGTAGGAAGTCAAGAACCACCTGGGGTAACACACAAATTTGGCCTCGGAATACAGAATAAAGCAGGGCAAAGGCTGATAGAGTTTTGCCAAGAGAACACACTGTACATAGCAAACATTATATGTAAATGGATTAAATGCACCAACCAAAAGACATAGATTAGGCAGATGAAAACATGTGCATGTATGCACTTCCACTTACCATATCACTCTGCTCGATCCCTCAAATTGTATGTAATTATTTTATATTGTTAGGTTAATCATGTTCCCACTATGGCTTGTGATTGTAATTGTCTTTTTTGTCTCGCTATTGACTGTGAAAATTGATAAACCTTTTTTACTATTGTGATTATGTAACTATTACTCACTTAACAGCATTGTATCATGATTGGTCAAAAGTTAAATTATTGAATTCTCTCTCTCCAAAACAACCACTTAAGAGAAAAACCTGCAATCACTTTTTAAAATCTAGATGCATATCAGAATTATTTTGGAATTTTTTGAAAAATACAAATGCCTAAATATTGCTTTTTTTTTTTGCCAGAGCTCCAGATAGATTTCTAATGAGCAGCCTTGTTTAAAAACAATTGGACTATATGAAGATCTTTTACAAGCTAGTTTGTTTCACCTTTTCTATTTCATATTCAGTGCTCCCATTTCATTTAGTTTATGTTTTACAATTTCTCCATCTCTCTTTTTTTAAAATGTTCTTTCTCAAGCCTTTATCAAGCATAGTAAAAAAAAATTCTTGTATACATATATATAAATGATATGTATATTTTAGAAAACATGAACGTTTGCCTAACTAAAAAATTTATGACATTTTGATTCCACTTGTTTGATTTAGTATGAATAGAATGCTAGATTTCTAGTTTTGAAAAACAGATATGCAACAAACAATAAAGTTGTACTGTATAGCACAGGTAACTATAATCAATATATTGTAATAACCTATAATGGAAAATAATTTCAAAAATAACATATGTATATATGTATAACTGAACACACACAAAAAAGAATTCTACTTTTTGAAATTTAGTAATGTTTATCTTTTTGCCAGTTTTTCTGAATGTCCTATGGACACCTAATAACAACATATGAGATACAAAATTTTAAATATATTTCTGAAGGACATGATTAACATAAATTAAATCTGTTATATTTAAATTATTAATGAGACCATTCAAGATGCTCCTATTCTTTTTTCTGCACTTGATAAAATATTCTCTGAGAAATGTTAATATGTCTCACTATGATTATACATTTCTTTTTCTGATTTTTGCTTTATGTATCTTTGTTTCTTTGTTGTTAAGGTATCTAATGGTTTATCATGTCTATCTTCTTTGTGAATTGTACCTTTTATGATTAAAAATATTCATCTTTGTTTCATTTAAAATAAACTAACTTAAATAAGAAGAAATGATAGAATTTTTACAAAAACTAAAGTTTTACTTATATTACATCATATATCAACTTTCTTAAGATTTAAGCAACAAATGTTTTTATTTCATTTTCTGGAAGCTTTTTTTTTTTAGAATATTCCATTACAGCATAATATCTGAGATTTAAAGTTATTTTTATGCTCTGTCTGTACTTAATTGGTGGGTTTCAGTTCCTCACATGGAAATTTCATTTTGTGTCAGGACTTTGGAATTGGAGGTTTTGCTATTTCAAAATATAGCACTTCCTTTGGGAGTTGGGGCCATTATAATAAAGCCAAGTGGGATACAAGTTACTTTCCAGAAAAACCAAAGCATGTAAGAATACATATTTTTTACTTCCAGAATTTTACTCCCATGAAATCAACACATGTCTAGTAAATTAGACATGTTATTTAGCAAGTTTTTATTGAGAACAAATTTGATTTTTAAAAAGGCTATATATTTGAGGGGGCTTCCCTGGTGATTCAGTGATAAAGAATCTACCTACCAATGCAATAGACACGGGCTTGATTCTCGGGTTGAAAAGATCCCCTCGAGAAGGAATGGCAACCCATTCCAATATTCTTGCCTGGGAAATTCCATGGACAGAGGTGCCTGGTGGTCTATAGTCGATGGGGTTGCAAAGAGTTGGATGTGAATGAGTGACTGAGCCCCACCCTCCCACACACACATATATCCACAATCCTATTCACGAATCCATAGACCCCTGTTTAGGAAATTCTCATAGAATATCTATTAAGTTTAAAAACATATCTATCTATTTAAATAAAACAGAATCGATGCTTTTGAACTGTGGTGTTGGAGAAGACTCTTGAGAGTCCCTTGGACTGCAAGGAGATCCAACCAGTCCATTCTGAAGGAGATCAACCCTGGGATTTCTTTGGAAGGAATGATCCTAAAGCTGAAACTCCAGTACTTTGGCCACCTCATGCAAAGAGTTGACTCATTGGAAAAGACTCTGATGCTGGGAGGGATTGGGGGCAGGAGGAGAAGGGGACGACCGAGGATGAGATGGCTGGATGGCATCACAAACTCGATGGACGTGAGTCTGAGTGAACTCCAGGAGATGGTGATGGACAGGGAGGCCTGGCGTGCTGCGATTCATGGGGTCGCAAAGAGTCGGACACGACTGAGCGACTGAACTGAACTGAACTGAACTGAACAGCAATACAATTCTCAATAACATAAGTAGTAAGAAAACTATGGAAATGGAAAACATGATTAAGAAAATGAAAATCTTCTGGGTGAACTGTTGGGAATGTTTTGAGAAGAACTGAGAAGAATTTAATTCAATTTGAGAAGAATTACTTTTTAAATTTCATTGTTAAAGAAAGCTCTCACATGTTTTTTAAGGGGGGAAATATTCTTTCTGTTGACTCTTTGTCAGAAATATTATAGGTTCCCCCATGAATTATGTGTTTCCTGAAATACCACTTTGCAAATGCCACTCTATTCATAACCGGAAGCTCAGCGTGTTCCTTAGAGCTGAATTCCAGTTGGCAAGGCTTCAATTTTTCTAATTCCTCACCAATAGAAGTTTGTTTTTAAATTCTCATTAGGCCACAACAGGTCTTTGAGGCCACAGGTTAAAACTCATTAAGGTTCTGGAACACAAATGCTTAGTTTCTTGTTTTTTTCTGGAATGGCCCTTTGAGTCATCAAGCCCTGGGACATCCCTGAACAAGAAATGCTATCACGTAAAGAACAAGCAAATTTAATATGACAAACAACTTGTGCAGCGTAGTATAAAAAATCTGCATAGGTATATGTATGTATTTAAATGTATATAGCTACATCTATTTATAAAATGCTGAAACCAACATCAACAAGTAAACCTGCAACAAGTTGGGAAATTAACTCTTGACAGGATTTATGCTGATTGGTGATTTGGATTCAGCGCTTACACTTGTAGTTCATAACTTCTTTACCCTTTCATGCCAAACCGGGCAGAAACTGCTTTTACTTCAGCTTTCCAGACCTGTTTTCCCCAATTGTCTAGAAAATTTATATGGTAATTTTTCCTTGAAAAATTTTTATAGTTCAATTACATTCTTAATGCCAGTGATTCTAATATACAGAACAAACACAGACATCCTTGCTTCATGGCCCCAACCTTTCACTTTTCATGGATAACCCTGTGACTAGATATCAGTGTGTCAGTCCCTTTTCTTGTACTTCAAGCTTAGAAATGTCTTTCTATTTTTCCTCATCAACAGTATTGTACTGCATCCATTTTTCAGAGGCACACATGTTCACCTAGCAGCATGAGTAGGGAACATTTCGATGTTACTAAATTATATTTATTTCACTATTTTAATGGAAATAAATACTCAGTTGGATGGATAGTCCATAACTAAACATTCCCTTTCTGAGGGGCATTATTAACGTTGTTTCCATTATTCCATTATATACAATTCCACAATACACATTCCTGACTGTCCAACTTTAGGCACATGGGTTAGCCTGGGCTGGCTTCATGGTTGGGCAATGTTTGCATCCACACAAGGCTGCGTGTTCAGAAGAGGGCCCTCTCTGGTTTAATGTTTTGTTGTACTGTCTTGAAATTCTTGATTATTTTTGAACAAGGGTCCTGCATTTTCCTTTTGCACTGAGCCCTACAATTTAAGTAGCCAGTCATATGATGGTCTTTTTGAAAGATTAGAATAAAATTTCTGGGTCAAGGTACGTGTATGCATTATATTTTGTTAGGTCCTGTCCAACTGCCCTCTTCTCTAATACTGCACTAACAGAATGTGAGGTAGGTCCTATTCACAAGACAACTTTTTTTGGCCGATACAATGAACACACACAAAAAAACATTTCATTGGTGGTTAGCATTTCATTTTTTGTTAATATTTCACTGTTATTTAGTCTGTTTTCCCTGAATAGTGAAGTTGAGATCATAATAGGGTTGGATGAATAGTTTTTGACCCCATTGTTTTACTTTTTTTTCTACCTTTCAAGTATTTTTCACCTTGTGATGCTTGTTGAAGAGAACACCAACTCCCCTGGGAAGAACTGGAAATTCCACCCATCTGTGAGTACAGACCTGTGGGAGTCCTGGAGGAACCGAGCAGACAGAGATCTTGGCTACTGGGATCAGACCTGCTTTTGTGTCTGTTTTCATTGTAACCTTGGACAAGGTCCCTCATTTTTCTGAGCCTCAGTTTTCTCATCTTCCAAATAGGAATAACTGAAATCCTCATTTGGCTGTTGGATTCAATGGCATAAATTCTACATGGGCCATTCTGAGTAGTGTTAGGTGTCACCTCACTGTAGTTTTGATTTGCATTTCTCTAATGAGGAGTGATGTTGAGCATCTTTTCATGTTTGTTGGCTGTGCGTATGTCTTCTTTGGAGAAATGTCTCTTTAGGTCTTCTGTCCATCTTTGATTGGGTTGTTTTTCTGGTATTGAGTTGCATGAACTGCTTGTATATTTTGGAGATATATAATGGAATATAGCTGCTGCTGCTAAATCACTTCAGTCATATCTGACTGTGCGACCCCATAGCAGCCCACCAGGGTCCCCCGTCCCTGGGATTCTCCAGGCAAGAACACTCAGCCACAAAAAGGAATGCATTTGAGTCAGTTCTAGTAAGGTAGATGAACCTAGATCCTGTTATACTGAGTGAAGTTAAGTCAGAACAAGAAAAACAGATATATAGTAATGCATATATATGGAATCTAGAAAAATGGTACTGATGAACTTATTTCCAGGGCCAGAACACAGGTGCAGACATAGAGAGCAGACTTGTGGACACAGGGGGAAGGAGCGAGTGGGGTGAATGGAGAGAGCAGCACTGAACTATGCATGACCGTATATAATACAGAGAGCTAACAGGAAGCTGCTGTGTGACACGGACCTCAGCGTGGCACCCTGTAACAACACAGGGAGCTCAGCTTGGCACCTTGTAACAACCTAGATGGGTGGGATGGGGTAGCAGGTGGGAGGGAGGTTCAAGAGGGAGGGAACATATGTATACTTATGCCTGATATATAGTGTTGTATGGCAGAAACCAACACAACCTTCTGAAGCAATTATCCTCCAATTAAAAATAAATTAAAAAAACTGTACATGGGGCTGGCTCTTTCTTAAGGCCCATAGGCTTAAGCAATTTTTTTCTTCTACTCACTCTCAAAACAGCTAAAATTCTTACCACCTCTAGAAAATGCAGGGAAAAGCAAATGCACATTCATCTCAGAAAAAAAAAAATCTCATTTTTACCTGTGATGACATTTATAGACACTGGAAAGTTTTCATATACCTCCTAGATAAAGGCTATAACCCACCAAGTCTTTTTAAAGAAGGGTTGGAGGGGTGGGGGACCCAGGAACATGCATTTTGATAAGCATTTCAGGGGATTCTAATGTAGGTGGCTGATGCAACACACCTGGGAAATGCTGTCCTGGGAGCTGAATTTAAACTAATGTTTCTGATTCTGTTTAATTAAAAGACAGTAATAAAAACAAGTAATTGCTTTAGAGCTGCTCAAGTTTGCCTTTCCAGGTAAACGAGCAGATCTTCGTGCCTCTCCTCACCACCTGTCTTCTTCCCGTCCCTACAATACTTATACTCTAGATATTCCAGATCTTACACACTCATACTTTTCTCACACTGTTTTCTTTCCTGGAATGTAAGCTCCTGCTCATGCCTTTCGGCCCTACTGAAAAACCTCGTTCACTCTGGGGGTATCTACTGCCACACTCAGGCGGAATCCCGGGCTTCCCTCTTTGTGTCTTCACGGAACACTTGTCCTTTGAATGAGTCTTTTATATGACTATTGTTTCAGGGTTAAGCTGTGGCCTCCTTAAGGCCAGAGACCAAGGCTTGTTCCTTTTTGTATTTTCAGCTTCTGATGCAGATGATTCCCACTGATATGCCATCTTTCTCCAACTGTGTATACATCTATTTCCCACTTCCATGACTGGAGTCCTGGAATCTCCTCCCCATGCTTTGATCACTCCTTCAGTGGTTTCTCATTCTCTGGTGAGTGCTTACATGCAGACAAGCTTCTTCCTACCAAACGGATTTTGCACCTGCCATTCCTTTTGCCAAGAAAGTTCTGCCTGTAGATCTTCATGCAGCTTATTTTCTTCTCTTCTTCAATTCAGTCTCTGCTCAGACTGTCCTCTAGAAGAAAGTTACTGACTACCCATTCCAAACCCGTCACCAGCTCACAAGTCACTCTGTTATCTTGGCCTGATTAATTTACTGCATGGTACTCCTCATCATCTGAAATTCTCCTGGGTATATATGCACTTCTTTACAGTCTGACTTAGACATGGTATTGCCATGGTGGTGCCAGTGGTAAAGACCCTGCCTGCCAATGCACGAAACACAAGAGTCGTGGGTTTGATCCCTGGGTTGGGAAGATCCCCTGGAGTAGGAAATGGCAACTCACTCCAGCATTTTTGCCTGGAAAATTCCATGGGCAGAAGAACCTGGCGATGGGGTCACAGAAAGTCAGACATGACTGAGCATGCATGCATGCAAGATAGAGAAGAGCCTTATTCATTTTTGCAACCATGGCATGAAAAAAATACCTGGCATAGACAGCGGACGTTTGCATTTTATTGAATCAGTAATGCTTGTCTTTTTATGGACTGAAAGCCAAGGAGTGATCAAATCTCCAGAAGAGTTGTTACAGACACTGTTGGTGCCCAGCCAGCCTTCCCTTAATGACAACCCGCTCCTCTAACTTCCATTAGTGTTGGCAGTTAAAGATGCCTCTTCTCCAAAGACTGGGAGTGCCCTGAACAGGGGATTACACATCTCTTTTCCTGGGGCTGATGGTAGTCAATGACTGATTGGTATGGATTTGCAGAAGGCCAGCCCTTGCTTCTAGACAGGGAGACCTATGCAGTGTGATTTATGGAAGAGGACAAATGTAGAGTTTCCAGAGATTACGTCTTCACTCACTTCCTTTTCTTCCCTTCCATTATTCTCTCCTTCCTTTCCTTACAGATTTATCTTGAGAACTCATCCTCAATAAATCACTGGTATCTGCCTCCCTGTCTCAGGCTCTGCTCCTAGTTAGTCCATTCCATGACAGTGGTGTTCCCTGGAGGAATATAAGACCAAAAATCTATGTCTTTATTCCTAAGGGGGCAGGAAAATAAAGAGCTAGTCACAGATACATCAGGAAGACAACCTGAGGTGAAACAATAATAGATTTAGGATTGGATGCTATTCATGTCCTGCTGACCAAACTCCCTAACCACAGTGAAATAAAGCCAATCTGATTCCCAGTTTTTTACTCTGGCCTCCAGTATCAATTACCAGACTGATGGGCTATTTCCTGATTCATAGATTTATTCAATAAAAACTACATGTTGGGCATTGATTTCAGTGATGAGTTTTCAATAGTGAATAAGACCAACAGTCTAGGCTCTGGGGCCAGAGAGCCTTCGCTCAAGCACATCCCAGCAATGACTCTAGACATATCAGTGACCTTCCTGATCCTCATTTCCTCACATGAAAAGTATATCAATACCTGCTTTATGGGGTTAATATGGGGATTCAACCACTCAGCATGGCATTTAATAAATTCCAACTTGGTGCTAGTAATTAGAGCTAGCATAAAAGACTATTTCTCTCCAAAAGTGATTCATGTGTTAGTATGGGAATCCCTTGATTCCTAACAAATTGAGAAGTCAAACTTGATCAGGGTACAGAACATCTGGGAGCTCCTTGAGCTGTAATATGAAGTATCAATAGATTAAATTTAATACAACTAGATATATAAATTTATGCAAAAGCAGATATCATCTCACTCTCATTATAATATTGATGATGGTATCAGCTTTCAACATTTAAAGAAAATTTAAAACAGGAAAATAATTTAGGTTAAAATTTAAGTATCTGTTTCTTCTGCAGATTTGAGTAAAACAAAACAACAACCTTATATTTTGTTAGTGGTGCCCCAAGAAAATACTGAGTTCCTGAGGGAGGCTCACTTGGGAGCCTCTGATCTGAGGTCTCTTCTGGCTGTGGTCTACAAAGTAAATAGCTGGAGGCTTTTTCTTTTATTTCTTTCTGCAGTGGAAACTAAGGACAGGGATTACATCATTAGCTCAGATGAATTTTATTTTTCGTATTAGCTAAGGCTCTGATGCTGGGAGGGATTGGGGGCAGGAAGAGAAGGGGACGACCGAGGATGAGATGGCTGGATGGCATCACGGACTTGATGGACGTGAGTCTGAGTGAACTCCGGGAGATGGTGATGAACAGGGAGGCCTGGCGTGCTGCGATTCATGTGGTTGCAAAGAGTCGGACACGGCTGAGTGACTGAACTGAACTGAACTTAAGGCCCTGAAACACTGCTGCGAATCAATGCTTTGCCAGTCAATTTCTGTTTTGATTGTATGAGAAAGTTAGTATTTAAAGAAAATAAAAACACTTTGTTGAAGTATACATAAATCAAAGTTCATTTTTGTTTTCAATGAGAACAACCTTTTGCCACTCCTTTCTTCTTGAATTATGGTCTGTCCTGTGTGGATTAAATGTGTGCCCCAGAGATTATCCAGCTGGAATACGCCAGCTTTTCACAAGGCAGTTTGACCCAAAAACTGGGTGGCAAGGATGGGACCTACTGGCTCCAGGTGTATGCGCTGCAGAAGGAAGGAACGACACCCTAGTTTGCTTTTTCCCTGCACAGTTCCACAGAAAATTATGATTTTCCTTAAGGAAGAGGGTTTGAAATAGAGAGGATTTTTCTGCCCTCAGAAAACAGAACACTCAGTTAAGGTTCAACACCTTTCTCACGGGTCCTCATTTCCAGACTCTGGAAATGTTAACATGGGGATTAACGTTAAGAGTTCTGTCCCAGTTGGGGAGACACACTTTCCTTTTCCTCAGGGGTCTGTTTCATACACTGTGCCTGCCGGAGGCTTATTGTACTAGTCAGTTACTTTGGACACAACAGCGGTGCTGCAGTCTCAAGGAGAAGCCTGAGCCTTTAGCAGCGACAAGGCAGCTGCCTACACACTTGCATCCTTCCCTGGAGAAGGGTGGAACACAGCCCGTCTCTGGTGTCCTCTGATCTGTGTTCCTCGTTGAGGGCTCCTGTCTGGGGGAACAGCTGCTCCTCCTGCCCTCGGGGACTCTGAGCACAAATAAAAACTGAAGAGTTACAGGATGAAAACTGTGGCAATAACCAGAGCTGGTGAGTGCTTTAACTCAAGAGGCCAAAGGAGGTTCTTTGAGTTGGAATAAATACCTAAAATTTTTAACAGGTTCTTTTGCCTTTGGTCTTGCCTATTACAACATCATTGAAATAAAAAATGGTAGATTTCCATTTCCTTCTGGGAAAATTAGAGCCTGGGGATCCCACTTGATGATTTCCTTCCTCCTCCCCCACTCCTCCCCATGAAGAAGCCTTGAGTTTAGGGGCTTGAGTTCCTAGGAATGGACTTCCTCTCTGTTTATTCAATGTAAGAAAAGGTGTCTTTCACATCTGCCTTCCCTTCCTTCCCACCTAGGCTCTAAGTTGTTTGAGGACAGGGGTAAAAATCTGTTTTTAAATTTTATATCTTATGTCTAAATCTTAGTGGGTTGCTTTGGAAAGAACAGACGCTCATTCCTTATTGTTGAATGAATTTATGAAGGAAGGAAGCAAAAAATAAAGGAAGGAAAGGAGGGAGAAAAGGAAGGTAGGAGGTTGTGGGGAGGAAGATCAGTTTTTGAGTAATTACCACATGCATAGCTCTGAAAACAGAAAAAGAAAATAAAAATAAAATTGCTTTATATATCATTATGAAGGATTACTATATTTCTGATTCATCTTCTAAATGATTTGTATGTAATATATCCATTTACCCGTACAGTACCCTTTTGAAGAAGATCTTCTCTCTTATCCTCATTTTATAGATAAGCAAGCTGAGGCCTGAGCCAGAATACTTTAGAGTTAGGGCAGAAACACTGACCACTCAATTCCAAAGCTTCAACTTTAAATGTTGTTATTAGAATTTTAGTTTACATTCTTTGCCTGATTTTTAACAATTTTTATTTTTGAGAATCAGAAATTAACAAAATTGTAGACATAAATTTAGAGAAATATCAATAAAATTACTAAGAAAAAATGGTCTGTACACCACAATTAAAAGCCCAAAATTGTCAGACTGGATAAACTAGCGAGCCCCAATATGTGATGCTAATACAAAATTCAATTTAAATAAAAAGAGACAACTAGGTTAAAATTATAAGGCTTGAAAAATATATACAACATTTATACTACAAAATACGTAGTGACCATCTTTAAGTGAGATAAAGTATTGTTGTTGTTATTCTTTAGTTACTAAGTCGTGTTTGTCTCCTTTGTGACCCCGTGGGCTGTAGTCCACCAGGCTTCTCTGTCCATGGGATTTCCCAGGCAAGAACAATGGGGTGGGTTGCCATTTCCTTCTCCAGGGGATCTTCTTGACCCAGAGACTGAACCTGTGTCTCCTGCAATGACAGGAGGATTCTTTACTGCTGCCATCAGGGAAGCCCCGAGACAGAGTATATCAGACCCCGTGGGCTGTAGTCCACCAGGCTTCTCTGTCCATGGGATTTCCCAGGCAAGAACAATGGGGTGGGTTGCCATTTCCTTCTCCAGGGGATCTTCTTGACCCAGAGACTGAACCTGTGTCTCCTGCAGTGACAGGAGGATTCTTTACTGCTGCCATCAGGGAAGCCCCGAGACAGAGTATATCTTTGAACAAATATATTACCCTGGATAAAGATGTTTCATAATGGTAAAGGGGTTAGTTCATCAAGATAATATAGTAATCCTAAACTTTTATGCACCTAATAAAAAACTACAGAAGAAGACATTAAGCAAAAACAAACATAAGTGAAAGAAGTACACAAATTCACAATTATTTTCTGAAATTTTTAACTTCCTTTCTTAGAAATTGTTAGGGCAATTAGACTGAAAATCAGTAAGGATATGGGAGACTTGAACAAAATGGTGGACTCAAACTGGACCTAGTTTTCACTTATAAAGTGCTCAAAGAGTTGGACACAACTTAGGGCCCAAGCAACAACAACAATTCAATGCAGAAAGACATAAGCGTTTCAAGTACACATGGAACGTTTACTAAGACGGTAAAATTTTGGCCTTCGAAACAAGCCTTAATGAATTAAAAAGATTCAAAACATACAAAGATCTCAATAGAACTTAAATTAGAAGTTAATATCAGAATGATCTCTAGGAAGTCCTCAATATCTGGAAACTAACATACTTTCAAATTAACTATGCATCAAATTAAAAAATCAAAAGGGAAATGAAATGCCATTTCATTTCTGTACTGCATGGAAATATAAACATGTCATAATGTGTAGTATGCAGCTACAGCAGTATTCAAAGAGAATTTTATAACACTAAATGTTAATATTAGAGGGAAAAAAGTCTCAACTCAGTTACCTCAGCTTCTACCTCAAGAAAGCAGAAAAAAAATGAGCAAGTTAGACCAAAGCAAGCACAATGAAGGAGGAAAAGAAAATAAGGATGGAGAGTAATGAAAAAAATCAGAAAAACAGAAGAGAAAATCCATTAAACCAAAGTCTAGCATTTTGTGATCATTGTAATCAATAAACTAATGCTCACACTGGTCAAGGAAAAAAAGAGACAGAAAGACAGAAGGTATATAAATTATCACCATCAGGAATGAAAGATGTGACAACCCCACGGATTGTACAGATATTGATAGGATAACAGGCAAATATTTTGAACAACCTCAAGCCATTAAATTTTGCAAAGTAAATGAAATGGATAGATCCCTTGAAAGATAGACTGTCAAAACTCATTCAAAAGGAACGGATAACCTAGTATCTCTAAGTTGAAAACTCCAGACTCAGAGGGATTCACTGGTGAATTCTACCAAACATTTAAAGGAGGAAATATTAACAATTCTAAAAATCCCTTTCATAAATTTTAAGAGGAGAGACTACTTTGCAACTCATTTTATGAGGTCAGTGTTTTCCTGACAACAAAACCAGGCAAACACATTACATGGAAAGAAAGCTAAATACTAACATCCCTCATGAGCACAGATGCAAAATAATTTTAGTAAATTAAACACTATCAAAAGGAAGTTACATCCTGACCAAGTAGAGTTTATCCTAGGAATGCAAGGTTAGTTGAACATTCTTAAAGCAATCTATATAATTTACTATATTGAGAGATTGAAAAAGGAAAAACAAACAAACAAAAAAGATGTGATAATCTCAATGGAGAAAAAGCATTTGGCAAAACCATAACCCATTCTGGATAAAAGCTCTAATCAAACCTCAAAAAGAAGAAAACAGCCTTAATTTGAAAAAAGGCATTTACAAAAAGTATATTGCTACTAAAATATTTAGTAGTGGAAGACAATGCTTTCCTCCCAAGATAAAGAACAAAGCAGGAATGTGTCTCTTCATCACTTTTATTCAGCATTGTACTGGAGATTCAAGTTTGTGCAATGTGCAATAAAAATTAAATGAAATGCATCTGGGTTGTCAGGGGAGAAGTGAAATTATTTTTATTTGGAGATAATGTGATTATTTGTATAGAAAAAATCCTACATATCTACTAAAAACCTACTAGAGCAAATGACTAAGTTTAGTAATTTTGTGTAGATCAATATACAAACAGTATTTCCTTATTCTAGCAACACATAATCTGAAAATGGAATTGAAAGTGCCATTTGTCATTGCATTAGACGTTGCAGTTCTTGGGGAAAGTTCTGCAGCTAGGACCCTCTCACTCTCTCTCTCTGAGTTAGGTATCCTGGAGAGTGAGCTCTTTTCATCACTGCCTTCACTTGTCCCCAGTTCAGAGGGCTCAACTCCTGCTCCGACAACTCCATCAATACTGTGCTCATCAATATTGCCAACAGCCTCCATGTGGACCAGAATATGTCCCCATATAATAATGACTGTTCCATAGTTTTCAAGGCAGAAGCCTGGTGTGCCTCCCTTTGCCTGGCAAAGCCATAGGCTATCCTTTTTAACTTCATGCCCCCTCCCACCCTGGAACCAGTAAATAAATAAATAAATAAAAATTACCCTTCTTTCTTAATCTCTTTATTGACTCTCTTGGTTCTTTTAACACCACTAGGAAACATTTCAATAAATTTTGTGAATTACATTCTGGAATGATCTCCATGATTATGATGTTTCCTTTGTTCATTAAGTAGTGCACTGATGCTGAAACTGAAGCTCCAATACTTTGGCCACCTGATGCAAAGAATTGACTCATTGGAAAAAACCCTGATGCTGGGAAAGATTGAAGACAGGAGGAGAAGGGGATGACAGATGATGAGATGGTTGGATGGCATCACTGATTCGATGGACATGAGTTTGAGGAAGCTCCGGGAGTTGGTCATGGACAGGGAGGCCTGGCGTGCTGCAGTCCATGGGGTCGCAAAGAGTTAGACACGACTGAGTGACTATGCACAGAATTAGCCATTGAATTTTACACATTGCATTAAAAATGCACTTATATTGTGAGGATGATATGGCCAAAAGAATTCTTGTTCTAGGGGAAATATATGTGCTTCCCATGAATATGTGCTACAGCAGCGTGGGGCAGGGGTGGCACTCTATGTGGGAAGAGCATGGACTAAACATGAAGACAGAAAGTAGCTAAGTGGGTAAAATATTTATCTGGCCTTTTATTTTTGAATAATTTGGCATCTAATTCATAGTTTTCTTGTCTAATTCTCTTCCTGCTATGATCCAGGATGACAAATGCCTGAATGAATGACTCAAAACATCTTGAGTTCATATTCAATGATCTCCCACGGCCACATCCTGAACCTTGCAATCCCTGGAATCTGCTCCTTTGCCTCTAAGCCATAAATTTAGATTTTCCAGTTTCTGAAAATTTTCCCATATTCTCTACCCTTTGACCTCATCTAAATCTCCCAGTCTCTCTAACTTCTCTCTATTTAACTCTTTCTTCCATCTCCGATACCCTTAAACATTGCCTCCGTCACTCTTTAGACTGACAACATTCTCGGTTTTCTCCACCCTCCGACCTTTGGTGCATCTCTGTGTGCTCAGACTTTCCAGTGCCTCCGAACTGATTTGATTTCTGGAGAAGTAAACACCAAGACATATACACCCAGTAAACTCACATGCATACGCAGGACATGTGTTTCTAATCTACCATGCCATCTTACTCTGAGTGTATGGGGTATTGTACATGCTTGAGTGTGATACATGTGCAGTGTTGGGGCTTCTTACGTTCTCAGTCCAGGCTGTCCTTTTTTCTGGTGTGGAAGTACTTGGAAAAACAGCTTTGTGATTAGAAGAATGTCTGGTTAGCATAACATGTGAACAAGAGTAATGGTCCTTGTGACCGAGTTATTTTTACCAAGCAGACGATTTTGTCATCATTTCTCCAGGGCACCCACTTGCCTTGGGGCTGAATGGACACCACAGTATTTGCTCCCCTAACTTCATTCTTTTTCCCAGTGTTTCTTAGTCTAGACAATTGCTTCTTCTTGGACCATTCACGTTTAGAGATATTTCTAGCCTCACTCAGGATGATGTCAAATCTTGCTGACCCTGGAATCATTTTATCTCTTTAAGGTAACTTGGCATATTTCTGTTTTGATCCCTTAACATGTTGATTTTTTATTTTGGTACTTATTTCCAAATTCTAGGGTTCTTCTTATGTACTTACTGACACATACAAACAAGCACTCACACACACACATTCATGAGCACAGAACGTTCACAAATAATTATACAACTATGTTCAATCCAAAAGAAGGAAGGGTTTCACCAACTACATATTTTATGATAGCATACACACAGATGTCATCAGCTTAGTCAAGTGACACAGTGAGTCACCGGAAACCAGTGGCACTAAAGGAAATGGGGGATATTTCAAACTTTTTGACAAGCTAGGATTGCAGCTCATGCTCAGATGCAGAAGGATAATGTGCACAGCCTGGAGGTCATGGCTGCTGCCATCTTCCCTTTTGGTCTCTGAACTGTTTTATGTGCAGCTGTCACTATACATCACACAGCAAATTGGTAACCCAGTCTGTTGAAAATGAATGTCTGAAGAATGTAGATAAAACTGGGGACAAGGACCTCTCTACCTTAGAAACTTGCATGTTGAAAAAAAATCACATACTTCCTGGATTCCTGGTTCACATGAGGTTTTGAGGATCAGTTCAAACATTTGCTGAGAACCAAGTAGGTGAAAAGTGCTGAGGCAGATACTGAAGGAGAGGCTCAGATAAGTACAACTTGGGTCACTGACAGGGGTAAAAAAAGTGCTCACAAAGCAGTCGTTGATGAGTAAAAACTTCAGAAAAAATCCATATCATAAACACATCATATATATGTATATATAGATACTATAATCCTAGAAGAAGCAGATCTATGTTGGTCGATTGGTTGATTGACAGTAGACTTTAGTCAGTTTTTAAGGATCTGATCTCCCAATCTTATCCTTTTATAATTACTAAGAAAACTTTAAGTCATCTGTCTATGGTCTGCACAGGTATGATCTCACTTTAGGTTTTAAACGAATTTATGTTACTTGATTTCTCTTATGATACTCTGATTTCTCTTCAGACCGTATAAATCTTATGCCTTTTACTAAAGATTTACGTAGAGATTAGGGCTCAGAGGTTAACGCATCTGCCTGGAATGCAGGAGACCTGGGTTCGATCCCTGGGTTGGGAAGATCCCCTGGAGAAGGAAATGCCAACCCATTCCAGTACTCTTGCCTAGAGAATCCCATGGAGGGAGGAGCCTGGTAGGCTACAGTCCATGGGGTTGCAAAGAGTTGGACACGACTGAGCGACTTCACTTTATGTTACCTGAACTAACCCTTAAGTGCATAAGCTCTAAAACAGAAACTTTAGGCAGCAGAAGGGATGAGCTCCACCCTCCCCCAAGAAGCTGTGCTGTGCTGTGCTTAGTTGCTCAGTCATGTCTGATATGACATGACCCCGTGGACTGTAGCCCTCCAAGTTCCTCTGTCCGTGGAATTCTCCAGGCAAGAATCCTGGAGTGGGTTGCCATTTCCTCCTCTAGGGGATCTTCTCAACCCAGGGATCAAACCGAGGTCTCCAGCATTGCAGGCAGTCTTTCTACCATCTGAGTGATCAGGGAAGTCAGACCCCAAGAAAGAGTGGAGCCATTAATAACATGCATCCTACAATCTCTTACAAAGGATTATAGATTGTTTTCCTTCAACCCCATAGCCCTGATTTAAGAACAGTATGAAAACTGAGGGGATGAGTCATTCCAGGGAGGATAACAACATGGGACAGGCAATGATGACATATTCTTCAAGTGCCCTAAAGCTTAGGATATTTGAATCCCTGTCAGAAATGGCCGTATGAATTACATACTAGTCTATTGCCTATTGCATGAAATCTATCTATTTATCTATTTAAATCTATCATCTAGCAAAGGAAAGCTTCTGTAATATTATAGAGGGTACAGTTAGCTATAACTTATCTTTTCTTTCAGAAACTCCACCCTAAGTTGACTTTTATTCTGTTCCTATTATTCCCTGAGAATGCTGCTGACAAGCATGACCCGGCAGTCAGTCAGTCCAATCTTTTGCTCTTCATTTGTTCACTCATTCACTCATTCATACAGAGCTATTCAGGTTCAGGGGACAATGACATGAAAGACATAGCCTTTACTCCCCAGTAGGTCTTAGAGTAGTGAGTTGGACAGATAAATGAATAAATGACTCAAGGGCAATTATGCAAATAATGAGACAAGATTATAAGAGTTTAAAGGAGGATCAGCTGAGCTAGAACTGCAAGTGTCAGAGATGGGAAGACCTCCCAGAGAAGATAGCATCTGAGGTGTGTTTGGAGGAAAGAAAAGAGCCAGACATATCCTTGAGAGGAGTTGTATCATACGCAAGGTCCTGTGTGACAAATATGTTTTTGAACCTTTGAAACATGAAAGGCTAAGTGGGGACTGTGAAGAGATGAGGTTTGAGAAGAAAGGTAGGGGTCAGATGAGGATTGTCTTGTAATCTGATAAAGTGAACCAAACCCCATAGAGGGAAATAGAAGGCTAAGAATGATCAGAGCTGCATTTGGAAGGACCCATCGGGCAGCAGGAAGCTGAACTGACTGGAGAGTAATGAGAGGGAGGCACAGAGATGAGTTAGGAAGCTGTTAACAACATCCAGGGAGGAAAGATGAAGGTCTGAATGAAGGTAGTGATGATGGAAAGGAAAGCAACATCTTGAGGGATGTTGAAGAGAATGAAATGGAAATGGGAGTAATAAAGAATCACTGGTTTAATGGAAGAAATGTCCTTTTTTCTCCCATTTAATGCCTAGTATAAGTCTTTACATACAATAGGTGCTCAAAATTTGTGAAAAGTGGGAAAAACATTTTGATGTGCATGTCACCTAGATGCCTATGTAATTCTTTTAAGGATTGTTGATGATGTTATTACCCAGTTTTTTTGGATGAAGAAGGTGCAGCTTAAGAGAGTAAATAACTTTCCCCAAGTCACATAACCATACCTGCCTTGTAAGCCATTAAATTCCATTACTGTATGCAGAACCTTCAAGTAGTAGTAGTAATAANTAATTCTTTTAAGGATTGTTGATGATGTTATTACCCAGTTTTTTTGGATGAAGAAGGTGCAGCTTAAGAGAGTAAATAACTTTCCCCAAGTCACATAACCATACCTGCCTTGTAAGCCATTAAATTCCATTACTGTATGCAGAACCTTCAAGTAGTAGTAGTAATAATAATTGTACATAACACAGAGAAAACTCTGAACAAAAGGCATAGCAGTTTGACAAAGAAAAACAAATGGCAAATTAATAAGAAAAAATGTTCAATCTCACTATTCAAAGTAGTACACATCTAAAGTATTTTAGTAGTGCCGTGTTCACAAGAGAGCAAATTCAGAAACAAGGATGTATGATATCTTCTTTAAAATTTATCAAGTGGGCAAGTATTTTTTTAATAAAATGATACATGCAATATTTCAAACCTGGGAAACATATATATTTTGGAGGTAATACACTTTTAAAATAGATTTTCAAATGATTTTACTAATGTGTTTAATTTTTAGGGTGCAGGCTCTTCATTGCCTGTGGCTTTTCTCTCTAGTTGTGGTGCACAGGCTTCTCACTGCAGTGGCTTCTTTTGTTGCAGGGCACAGGCTCTAGAGCATGCAGACTTCAGGAGTGGGGGCTCTTGGGCTCCAGAGCACAGGCTTAATAGTTGTGGCATCTGGGATTAGCTGCCTCAAGGCATGGGGGATCTTCCTGGAGCAGCGATCGAACCTGTGTCCCTTGCATTGGCAGGTGGATTCTTTACCACTGAGCCACCAGGGAAGTCCTGATAAGACACTTATATTAAAGACAAATTATAAACTATAACAAATGCATTGAATGGTTTATGAATCAAAGGTACATCGCCTGATGTGCTTTCATAAGGAAAATATATTGTTGAATGCTGACAGCATTCCAGAAGCTTCCCACTCACCATCATCTTCCTATCCAAAGGTCACCTCTCTCCTTACTTTAACATCATAAATTTATTTTGCCTATTTGTGGATTTTGTATAAATGAAATAGTTTGGTCTTGCTTCCTTTATTCAAGGCTATGTTTATGAAATTTATCCACAGTGCGGGTATGTGGCAGTACCTTGTTTCACTGTTGTTGCTGTGTAGCATTTATAGGGACATATCATGATTGGTATATTGTTATTTTATTGTTACCTAACAGAAGCAGAAGACGTTAAGAAGAGGTGGCAAGAATACACAGAAGAACTGTACAAAAGAGAAGCAGAAGATGTTAAGAAGAGGTGGCAAGAATACACAGAAGAACTGTACAAAAAAGATCTTCACAACTCAGATAATCAAAATGGTGTGATCACTCACCTAGAGCCAGACATCCTGGAATGTGAAGTCAAGTGGGCCTTAGGAAGCATCAATATGAACAAAGCTAGTGGAGGTGATGGGATTCCAGTTGAGCTATTTCAAATCCTGAAAGATGATGTTGTGAAAGTGCTGCACTCAATATGCCAGCAAATTTGGAAAACTCAGCAGTGGCCACAGGACTGGAAAAGGTCAGTTTTCATTCCAATCCCTAAGAAAGGCAATGCATTAAGGAATCTCCACACTGTTCTCCATAGTGGCTGTACTAGTTTGCATTCCCACCAACAGTGTAAGAGGGTTCCCTTTTCTCCACACCCTCTCCAGCATTTATTGTTTGTAGACTTTTTGATAGCAGCCATTCTGACCGACCTTATATCTTTTAAAATTTGCAGCATAAATCAAAACCACAATGAGTGGTGGTTTTGATTTATGCTGCAAATTTTAAAAGATATAAGGTCGGTCAGAATGGCTGCTATCAAAAAGTCTACAAACAATAAATGCTGGAGAGGATGTGGAGAATAGGGAACCCTCTTACACTGTTGGTGAGAATGCAAATCACTATGAGAACAGTGTGGAGATTTCTTGAAAAACTGGAAATAGAACTGCCATATGACCCAGCAATCCTATTGCTGGGCATACACATTGAAGAAACCAGAACTGAAAGAGAAACGTGTACCTCAATGTTCATTTTAGCACTGTTTACAATAGCCAGGACACGGAAGCATAGATGTCCATCAGCAGATGAATGGATAAGAAAGTTGTGTTACATTTACACAATGGAATATTACTCGGCTATTAAAAGAACACATTTGAGCCAGTTCTAATGAGGTGGATGAAACTGGAGCCTATTATTCAGAGTGAAGTAAGTCAGAAAGAAAAACACTAATATGCAATATATACACGGATATGCACATTTTAACATATATATATATGGAATTTAAAAAGATGGTAATGATGACCTTATATGCAAGACAGCAAAAGAGACACAGATGTAAAGAACAGACTTTTGGACTCTGTGGGAGAAGGTGAGGGTGGGATGATTTGAGAAAACAGCATTGAAACATGTATATTACCACATGTGAAATAGATGCCCATTCCAAGTTCGATGAATGAAACAGGGCACTTAAAGCCAGTGCACCGGGACAACCCAGAGGGATGGGAGGTGGAAGGGGGGTTTGGGATGGTGACATATGTATACCCATGGCTGGTTCATGTCAATGTATGGGAAAAACCACCACAGTATTGTAAAGTAATTACCCTCCAATTAAAATAAATTAATTTTAAAAATAAAATTTGTAGCATATATATGAGCCTTATATATATATATATTCTAGATATCTTCTCCCATTCTTTGGGATGCCCTTCAAATATCTTAATAAAACAATTTTATGGACAAAAGTCTTTAATTTTAATCTAAACTATTAATTTTTTACTTTTTGGTAAGTGCTGTTTCCTGTTCAAAAAAACTTTTCTATTCCAAAGTCATGAATAAACTATCACAGTTTTCTTCTAAAACCATTATTATTTTACTTTTAATATGTAGATTAAATATCTCTAGTATTGATTTTTGTTTAAGTTAGGCATCAAAATTCATTTTTCTATATGAATGTGTAATTGACATAGCATTAATTTATTGAGACGACTACTTTTCTCTCACTGTTCTGAAAGAACTTCTTTTACCTAAATCAAATGTTCATATGTTTGTCTGTTTCTAGAATATTCTGTTCTATTTGCCCTTTTGTATGTCTTGCTTCCATACCACACTATCTCAATTATTGCAAAATGAAAATGTTAGTTGATAAGTCGTGTCCAACTCTTTGCGACCCTGTGGACTGCAGTCCTCCAGGCTCCTCTGTCCATGGGATTTTCCAGGCAAGAATACTGGAGTGGGTTGCCTTACCCTTTTCCAAGTGTCTTCCCCATCCAGGGATCGAAACTGGGGCTCCTGTATGGCAGGCAGTTTCTTTACCATCTGAGTCACCAGGGAAGATCCTCAATTACTGGAGCTTAATAGTAAGTCCTGATGTGTGGTAGTGTAAGTTCTTTAACTCGCTCTTAGAATTTCACCCTCAGGACTGTCATAGGCACTTTTAGTTCTTTGGATTTTCATCTAATTATTAGAATTAGCTTGTCAACTGAAAAAAACATGCTTAGATTTTGACTAGAATTTCTTAGTCTTTAGATCAATTTAAAGGTGCTCCAGGTGGCACTGGTGGTAAAGAACCCGACTGCCAATGCAGGAGACATAAGAGATGTGGCTTCAGTCAGGGTCAGGAAGATCCCCTGGAGGAGGGCATGTAAACTCACTCCAGTATTCTCGCCTGGAGGATCCCATGGACAGAAGAGCCTGGCAGGCTACAGTCCACAGGGTAGCAAAGGGTTGGCCGTGACTGAAGCTGCTTAACAGCAGCAACAGAAAAGGTAATTTAAGTCTTTGCAACATGAATCTTCATATCCATAAATTTGTATAGCCCTGTTTATTTAGGTGTTAGGTCCTCTTGAAAATGTTTTGTAGCTTTCAGTGTAGTGATACTACAAATCTGTTAGACTGATGTCTAGGTATCTGATATGTTTTGAAATACGTTGAATTATATCATGCACCAAATTTTATTTTCTAATTCATCACTTGGAAATAAAATTGGTTTGATACATTGACCTTGTACCCAACGATTTTGCTAAATTCACTTATTAGTTCTAATAGGTTTTAGATTTGTTTGGATTATCTGAGCTTTGCCTTTTTGCTTTCCAGTTGTTTCTTCTGTTTTTTCTTCTGAAGACATTTGGGGAATTTTGAGAGTTATTTGGGCTGCCCCTGCTATCAAAGCCTCCTGTTATTCCTTGGCTTTATTATCTCCATTTTGAACCCTTATATTTCCTCTTTGAGGTCTTATTTCACAGAGGCTGTGTCTATTGTTTTTGAATAATTTTATAAAGATGTGTATCCATTAAGTCTCAGGCATAACTTATTGGTTTTGATATAAGTACTCTGTTTGCCCTTGCTGCTGTTCAGTCACTAAGTCATGTCCAACTCTTTGCAGCCCAGTGGACTGGAGTACACCAGGCTTCCCTGTCCTTCACTCTCTTCTGGAGTTTGACCAAATGTGTCCATTGTGTTGGTGATACCTGCAGCCATCTCATCTTGTCACTCTTTTGACTTAAGCCCAGAGAAAGAATTCTTGGTGCTCCAAGTAATTCTGAGTAGCTCTGGTGCCTTAGGTAGAGCATCTGCCTGCAATGCAGGAGACCTGGATTTGATTCCTGGGTTGGGAAGATCCCCTGGAGAAGGGAATGGCAACCCACTCCAGTATTCTTGCCTAGGAAATCCCAGGGCTAGAGGAGCCTGGTGGGCTACGGTCTATTGGGTCGCAATGAGTTAGACACGACTGAGTAACACTTTCATTTTCACATATTGTTTACTTCTCTACAGCACTTGTACAGCTGTTTGACACCCACTTTTTTTTTCTTGCCCCCTCCTTCTCTCCTTCCTTCCTTCACATAACAATATCTGGCATCTGCCGTGTATTCCTGGTTCATCTTCCTGCCTTATCAACCTTCAGTAGCAGGTAGAATCTTTCCCTGGGGAGGTTTGGTGAAGTTCCTGCTTCCTTTGCCAAATCTAGTCAATGCATCCTCCTCTCAGTTTCTGCTTCCCAGACTCAATATTTATGGCATTATGAAGCCCTTCTTCATAGAAAAGTTCATCAGTGTGGCTGCATTCCAGCTTATCAAAGATCTTATTCTATTTTTTTTTTTTTTT
>SJYX01007125.1:251992-268069 GCA_006410675.1 Oreotragus oreotragus | reverse complement strand
GGCTCCTCTGTCAATGGGGTTCTCCAGGCAAGAATACTGGACTGGGTTGCCATGCCCTCCTCCAGGGGATCTTCCCGACCCAAGGACTGAACCCAAGTCTCTTATGTCTCCTGCCTTGGCAGCCCAGTTCTTTACCACTAGTGCTACCTAGGAAGCCTGGAAATTGCCTTGATTTGTAACTAAACCTTCTACTTGGGAAGGTCCATGCCAGAGGATTCTAGACTTGCCCTACTCCATGCCAAGAAGGTAGCAGGTGACAGTCCAAGTAGAGAGGAAGTGGAGTGCTTTAGGTTGGATTCCCTGGAAGTAGAACCCAAGGAAGGATTCACAAGTGATTCAGTAAGTGGAAGTGATTCATTAAGGAAGTACTTCTAGAGGAAACCAGTAAGGTAGTGGGAAGCAAGGAGGGAAGAAAACCAAGCAAAGTCTTACAGGGTAGTTCTTAGCCTGTTCCCACAGAAGAGTTCTGGATTGTAAGCCATACCACGGGGGAGTTATACCACAAGAATATTTCAATGAATGGGAGACTAGGTTGACCTGGCAGGCTGTCCAGGATACAGGGAACGTAAATTCCTAGACACTCTGGGTCTTGTTGGTATGGGTGAGTGAGTCTACAAAAGCCTGAGGACAGTCCTCTTTGAAATGGGCATTAGTACTGGAAATAAAAGGGCACTGAAAGGAGATATGTGTACAAAAATAGTAAAAGGAATCCAAATAGAGCAACCTGATTGTGTACTGAAACAGTAGTACCCAAAAAAGGTGACAAAAACGTCTTGACTAATAAGCAGCATAAGGAAGTGGAGGTCACAGAGAAGGCAACATGATGCTTCATGCTGCCCATGAAGTGTGGCCGTGTTGGAGCAGGAAGGTGGTGCTACCCACTGGGTTCCAGACAGGGTCCAGTCCCGAATGGGACTGCTGAGAACACAGGTTAAAGTGTCCCATTTAGGGCACTGCGAGTGTCTGCCAGGATGTCACAGCCAGGATACAATGTCCAGATCTAGGCAAGCAGCCCTTGAGATGAGGCTGAGTCACCAGAAGATGGAACTGGGCTTCTGAGGTTTCAGGTCAGGCCTGTCCCTGAACCTGATCAGAGCTGATCTGCAGTCCTGACAGCGAAGACGAGAGGGGCAGATGGGATATTTGCTACTTAAAGGTAGTAACAGGCCTAGTATAGAAAAAAGGCAAGATTTTCAAGCAAAGAATGTGGTAGAAAATATAACAATGTTACTCCATTCTTATATGCAGCAAAGGTCTTCAAGGTTCAGATTTTTGTATTAATTGTTTCAAGTTCATTTTCACTACCATATTTTCATCTCCTTTTAATTTCATATCTACTTCTAATATGTTATTTTTCTGTTATAAATATCCTTGTAAGTGATTATAGTATAATATACAAACAAGGGTAAGTCTATCTTAAATTTAGGAAATGCATTCAACACATACTGATTAAATATTTCTACATGTAAAATTTCCCTGCCAGAGACACAGAAATTATTCCTACATAGTCATTCCCTTTAAGGAGGGCCAGTGCATGAGTACCTTTGTAGTTCTATCTAAAACAGTATTGCCAGATGAAACATGAGATACACATATTTCTTGGGATGTACTTATACTAAAAGTTAATCATTAGTTATCTTGTATTTTCATCCTCTAACTCTGACAAGCTGCCCTAAGAAGACTCATCAGTGAGCATTTCATCTCCAGGAAGAAGGGCTCATCAGAGCTCACCAGGCAGTGGAGAGAGGCATCGTTGAGACTGGAGAAGCTTAGTCAAGGGAACTCAGAGGGAAGGAAACGCTGCCAGTTACCACCTGTGGGTCCCTGAGCCTGAAACTAAGTTCTCTGAGCTATTTTTCATTTGTATAATAGGGACAAAACAACTTACTTTCCAAAGTGATTGTTAGGCAGCAGATGTTCAGGGAAAAGCAATCTCAGACCTCTAAAAAAGAGAGAATAAGCATGCATTCTTCATTGAAAATGCCATTTCCTCAAAGGAGAAGAGGGTAAAGCATTAGACAGAATTTTCAAGCTTCCATGGGTTGCAATTCAGTCAAAATTATCATTTTGTGAAGGGTGGCTGAGTTTGTTCTCCACCTCACAGGTGACAAACAGCAGAGCTCTGGCAGGTGAGCAAGGGCTGCACACGTCCACAAGTAATATGATTCATGATGACAAAGGCTTATTTTGGATTTGTGAGAGGCAGTAAACAGCCAGATTCCCTTAAAACTAGAATAATAATTTGTTCCCACAGTTCTTACTTATTTCAAACTCTGCTTTGCTGCCTCAGGAGCTCTGATTTCTAGGTTCTCCTATCTTTGATTGGTCTTTGGCAATGAGTACCCTACAACTGTCCCATTTGAATGAGGATCCAGAAGCTCTTTGTCACTGCAGCATCTCCATACCCGCCTGTCACGTGGACCACATGGTTTTACATATCCAGTCCCCTCTGCCTGATGTACTTACCTTTGACAGAGCAACAGTTAATCAGCATATTTATACCTTACTAATGTACAAAGAGAGCCTTAATTTATTATGCAAATTACAGAATGCTATTTTTATGACATAAAATGCATAAGTCACACCCATTCACTGTAGCAGAGTAGGTGAACATCCTCTCAGTAAGGTTCTTGTTTTCCTATTCAATCAACAATGTACCCTCCTGACAGCTGCCAAGGAAACACACATTCCTAAGCCTCACAAGGCCCCATTGTGCACTTTGAGAGAACTCATTCATTGAGATGGCTTTCCTCCGAGAAGTGGAATTGGGAATGACAAGGACTGCCAGGTAGATTTTACTTCCTCTGGCACCCCAGAGGGAAGATATTCCCACTCCAATGATGAATAAAATAGAATATGGAGTAGCTGTGATTGTATTCATTGATTTATTGTTAAGAACTTAGTGAATATCAGGTAAGACTGCAAGAGAATAAAGAGGGATGGACTGATGGGTTGGTGGCTAACAAAGGCCACAGGAGCCTACTAAAAGAGCTTACAGTGACCAAAGCTGGAACAATTTGAGGAAAACAAAATAAATAAAGTAATATTGGAATAAAACCCAAGGTATAAAATAAATACCTGTGATCCATACCTATATAAATAAGTGATTGAACTAATAAATAAATGGGAAAGAAGACACATCTCCTGTGCCATAAAATTCCAAATAATAAATGTAGATGTTCTGTCCTCCAGGAGGGAATATAAATTCCCATGTCCAAGTGTGTACACTAAGACTTTCTTCCAAAAAGTAGAGTATGGAAAGTGGAAAAAGAATAACTTTACAGTGGAGAAATCTGACGAAACTGCAACAGCCAGATGACCAAGGCTAATACCAAGAATGGTAAATATGTGCCCTCGATAGATGGGACGAGAAAGGCACTTTACCTCCATGATCTTCCCCCCAAAACGCTACAGATCCAGTCCAATTATGAGAAAAACATCAGCTAAATTCCACAGGAAGGCCATTCTACAAAATACCTGTCCAATAGTCTACAAAACTGCCAAGGTCATTGAAAACAAGAAAAGTCCAAGAAATTGTCACAGACAAGAGGAGTCTAAAAAGACATGACAAATACTTGTGATATGATAGCATTCTGGAATAGAAACAGAACATTAGAAAATAAGTAAATATGCACACATTATAGACTTTAGTTAAAAATACTACATCAACATTGGTTCATTAATTGTGAAAATGTTCCCTACTAATTGAAAATGTTAACAATAGGGAAAACTAGGTGGGTTATACAGGAACTAGTCATACTATTTTCACAAGTTTTCTGTAAACATAAATTATTTTAACATAAAATTATTTTAAAAATATAAGCCAGTAATTAAAAACCTTCTATAACAAAAAATCAAAGGAATTGATAATTCAGGACATGACACTGTGTAACTGCTATCTGTATGGAGAAAAAGCAGATGAAACAAGAAACCTACCTAAACCCACACACTAAAGGAAAAGCTAATGAAATAGAGACCTATATGTGAAAAAGCTGCAGCTATAAAAACTTTTTAAAGAGTCTTTATGACAAATGATCCTATCAAATTGTGGCCCCTTGACCCCCAAGATCAACATCCTCAGAGAATTTGTTAGAAATGCAAACTTATGGACCCCATCCAAAGAAACTCCAAAGGCAGCATCCACCTATTCTTGTTTTAAAAGCCTTCCAGACGGGTGTTACTTACGTTAAGTGTAAGGACCAGTGGGAGAGATAACACTTCCTTAACAACATAGGGAAAACAGGCCAGAAAATGAAAGGTTGATAAAATGCCCATACTAATATTTAAAACATGAAATATTTAAGAAACCATCATCTTAGAAAAGAATAAGTGACCACAGATTAGCATATAAAATATTCAGCTTAGAAAAATATAGAGTATTGGTTTTCAACTAGAGATGACTTTGTCCTTTGAGGAATCCTGTAAATGTCTGACGACATTAGGTCATCAAAACTGCAGGAGGGCAGTCATTTGGTCGACAGAGGGCAGGGATGCTGCTAAACATCCTACAACGCACAGACAGCCCACATGACGAAGAAGTACCTGGCTCAAAACGCAAATAGTGCTGAGTCTGAGAAACTCAAATGATTAACACATGTATAAAAAGAGGCTCAAACAAACTTGTTCGATCGCTAAGTGATGTCTGATTCTTCGTGACCCCATGAACTGCAGCACATCAAACTTCCCTGTCCTTCACTGTCTCCCAGCGTTTGTTCAAACTCATGTCCATTGAGTCGTTGATGCCATCCAACCATCTCACCCTCTGTTGCCCCTTTCTCCTCCTGCCTTCAATCTTTCCTAGCATCAGGGTCTTTTCCAGTGTGTCAGCTCTTTGCATCAGGTGACCAAAACATTGTAGCTTCAGCTTCAGCATTAGTCCTTCCGATGAATGTTCAGAGTTGATTTCCTCTAGGATTGACTGGTTTGATCTCCTTGCTGTCCACGGGACTCTCAAGAGTCTTCTCCAGCACCATAGTTAGAAAGCATCAATTCTCCGGTGCTCAATCTTCTTTACCGTTCAATTCTCACATCCATACATGACTACTGAAAAAAACCATAGCTTTCACTATATGGCCCTTTGTTGGAAACTAGTAGGTAGGTAGATGGAGATCATCATAACCCTCATTTTGGCAAAAACAAAACAAACAAACAAACAAAAAACACTGAGTCTTACAACATTACATGTAATATTTACCTATTGCTGTTGTAACAAATCACCAAAAACTTAGTGGTTTCAAAAAACACAGTGTATTATTTTACTGTTTGGGAGGTCAGTTACCCAAGACCCATCTCACTCGGGGAAAGTGAGGGTATTGGCTTGGCTGATTCCCTCTGAAGGCTCCAGAGGAGAATCTACTTTGCTTTTTCCAGCTTCTAGATGTGGCTTTGGCTAGTAGCTCTTTCCTTCATCTTCAAAGTCAGCAGTGTACAATCTTCAAATCTCTGACCCTCTGACCTCTTCCATCCTCACATCTCTTTCTCTGACTCCTGAGTCCTCATGCTAAGGACTCCTGTGATGACACTGGGCCCACGTGGATTAATGCAGGAGTATCTCCCCATTTCAAACCTATATCAAAAGTACCTTTTGCAGTTATAAGGTGATGTTCCAGGGACTTGGCATGGACATATGTGGAGGTCCATTATTCAGCCTACTAACTGTATTATGTAATGAGGGGGCTGTGGGGAAATTATAATACTTTTATTTTGGAAAGGTAAATTGGCACTGTTACTCCAGTGGGAAGTTGGGTGTATTTAGTGATGCAGAAGAACATCTTTCAACTTATCAACAGTCTTTCTCAGTGGGTACAGCTAAAGAACTCTCACACAGGAGCACACAAAGAAATGTGCCCAGAAGACAAATAGGAGAACATTAATTGTAACAGTGATTACAAGAGTACAAAAATAAGAACCCCAGTTTCTCAAATTGAAATTATAAATGAATTAGATGCTTTGTATCAAAATCAATCTCTCAACTTAAAGTCAAGAGGGACAAAGGAAGCTATAATATGATGAACGTATTAGACTATGATTTATGTAAAGTGTTAACCCTATTGGTTTACAGATACATAGTAGAGATACAAAAACATGCTTGAGTATGGAGGGAAGGATGGGGAAGGGATAAGAAAGAAGTGTGGCTGTAGATATTTAACTGTTTATTTTAAGAATTTTAAAAAAATAAAAAGAGAAATTTGAACTCAGTATGGCAAAATGTTAATGTTTTTTTAATTTCAGTAGTGACTACTATAGTCACATGTAGTAGTGACATACATGTATGATACTATTTCAAAATAGATGCTTTAATTCACAGACATCCTGGACCCAACAGAATTATTTTTCCTTAGCTCATATCTTCTAGAGAGTTCTGATTATTAATGCATTGCCACTATTTTTGTTTTTACATTTTTGTCCTGATAATCTATTTATTGTGAATTTGATTCAAGAGAATCATTTCCTTACAGCCTCATCATACTGAAAATAAGATATAACCTAATTTCTGCTATAAGATGGCTAGTTTCTAAGCCTAGTTTATTTTTGCTTTGCTTTTTTCTACTGACTATTCCCATAGCCATTAGGAAGACTATGCTCTGGCTTTCACTTTTTGTGATTTCATGTAAATCATTCCTTTTTCCTGGAATTTAATATCTTCACTGATAAAATGACGTTACTAGACTAACAACATCTTTAAGGCCCTTCAAGTTTTAAATTTTGAGTCCTCTTCATTTTCTCTGACTTTTTAATCTATTAAGCATTTGTGCTAACTATTTTGTTATCCTCCAGTAATATTTGCTGGGCTTGACAGAATTGTTTTGGAAAATACTGACCTCTTAATTGGTTTTTAAAGGACCACTGAAATAGAGACTTTTACAGACTTGCCAAGGAATGACAATATTAACCTGCATTTCTCTGACTTTTTAATCTATTAAGCATTTGTGCTAACTATTTTGTTATCCTCCAGTAATATTTGCTGGGCTTGACAGAATTGTTTTGGAAAATACTGACCTCTTAATTGGTTTTTAAAGAGAAATAGAGACTTTTACAGACTTGCCAAGGAATGACAATATTAACCTGCCACCAGAGTTCTATTGATGGGGTGCTTGAAGATCTAATGTTAAGTGACGAGACAGTGCCCTAGTCTTTTTTCCAACACTTCAGTATTTACATCTTAAAAGGTATGTTTATGGCTTGTTCTCCTGGTCTATTAATCATCATATTGGAACAGTTGGTATCATAGCAACATGGCACATGTGACCTCTTTCCATCTTTTCCTGTGTGACCATATGACCTGTGGTCATCCTCTGTATAATATGAATTAACTCTTTTTCAGCTTGGGGCATCAAATGTTGGGGGCTCCAGGGCACACTGTAGCTCACAAAGGTTCCATCTTTCTTAGGAACATGCATAGATTATATGTAAGCAAGGTGAAAAGGCAGAGGAACCAGAGATCAAATTGCCAACATCATCAGAAAAGCAAGAGAGTTCCAGAAAAACATCTACTTCTGCTTTATCGACCATGCCAAAGCCTTTGACTGTGTGGATCACAACAAATTGTGGAAAATTCTGAAAGAAATGGGAATACCAGACCACCTGACCTGCCTCCTGAGAAAACTATATGCAGTCAAGAAGCAACAGTTAGAACTGGACATGGAAGAACAGACTGGTTCCAAATTGGAAAAGGAGTGCATCAAGGCTGTATGTTGTCACTCTGCTTATTTAACTTATATGCAGAGTATATCATGAGAAATGCTGGACTGGATAAAGCACAAGCTGGAATCAAGATTGCCGGGAGAAATATCAATAACCTCAGATATGCAGATGACACCGCATTTATGGCAGAAAGCAAAGAACTAAAGAGACCCTTGATGAAAGTGAAAGAGGAGAGTGAAAAAGCTGGCTTAAAACTCAACATTCAGAAAACTAAGATCATGGCGCCTGGTCCCATCACTTTGTGGCAAATAGATGGGGAAACAGTGGGTGACTATTTTGGGGGGCTCCAAAATCACTGCAGATGGTGACTGCAGCCATGAAATTAAAAGACACTTGCTCCTTGGAAGAAAAGTTATGACCAACCTAGATAGCATATTCAAAAGCAGAGACATTACTTTGCCAACAAAGGTCCATCTAGTTAAGGCTATGGTTTTTTTCCAGTGGTCATGTACAGATGTGAGAGTTGGACTATAAAGAAAGCTGAGTGCTGAAGAATTGATGCTTTTGAACTGCAGAGTTGGAGAAGACTTTTGAGAGTCCCTTGGACAGCAAGGAGATCCAACCAGTCCATCTTAAAGGAAATCTGTCCTGAATGTTCATTGGAAGGACTGATGCTGAAGCTGAAGCTTTAATACTTTGGCCACCTGATGCAAAAAGTCAACTCACTGGAAAAGACCCTGATGCTGGGAAAGATTGAAGGCAGAAAGAGAAGGGGATGACAGAGGATGAGATGGTTGGATGGCATCACCGATTCAATGGACATGGGTTTGAGTAAACTCTGGGAGTTGGTGACGGACAGGGAGGCCTGGCATGCTGCTGTCTATGGGGTCGCAAAGAGTCGGATACGACTGAGCTACTAAACTAAACTGAACTGAAGCAAGGTGGTGGCTTTAAAGAATAAGAATATCCTGCCAAAGACAGAGAACAAAAGTCTCAATCGTATTCTCCAAGAGTTTACATGCTAATTTTAATTTACACTCAAAGTAACTTTTTGTTGTTCAGTCACTAAGTCGAGTCCAACTCTTTGCAATCCCATGGACTGCAGCACATCAGGCTTGCCTGTCCCTCACTGTCTCCTGGAGTTTGGCCAGATTCATGTCCATTGAGTCAGTGATGCTGTTCAACCATCTCAGCCTCTGTCACCCCCATCTTCTTTGCCCAGCCTCAGGGTCTTCTCCAATGTGTTGGCTCTTCACATCAGGTGGCCAAAGTATTGGAGCTTCAACATCTGTCCTTCCAATGAATATTCAGAGCTGATTTTCTTTAGGATTGACTGGTTTGATCTAATTTTATATAGTTATTATGCTTATTTTATGATGAGAAAACTTAGACTTATGAGGAGACACCTTTTTAAACTCTAAATTCACATTTTCTTCTGTTCCATTGCAATACCTCATCTACCAGTAAATATGAAACATAACAGCAAGCAAAATCTTGACAAGTTAAAAGAAATTACAAATTAGAGAGTTACTGAAGTCAGTTATTATTTTCTTAAAGCAAATTTCCTATTCTTCAGGAATGCTGAGAGAAAAGTTTCTTTCTAACTAATTAAGATGTGTCTAGTTGGATTTTGCAGCTTTAATTAATTTATTTTAAAAGTACTGGCTATAGAAAAGGACTGACAACATCTCTCTGCTGTGTGTTGGGTGCTATCAGAGAATTATTCAGACACTTTTAGAAAGCTATTTTGCATGTTATTTAGCTGTCTGCATGGAGATTACAGTTGTTCCCTGTGAACTGCTATTTTACTTTGCTTTCCAATTTCAGTTACCTGTGGTCACCTGTGGTCTGAAAATATTAAATGTAAAATTTCAGAAATGAATAATGCATACGTTTTAAACTGCCCATCATTCTGAGCTGCATGATGAAATCTTGTGCCATCCACCTCCTTCTGACCAGGGATCCCCAACTGACTACACTGTCTGCTTCTGACACCCAACCATCAACATTATCACTGCTCCATGAACCAGAATCACCCAAGGCAGAAGATCCTTCTGGCTTACTGTCAGAGGTTAATAGTAGCCCAACACTGTGTCAGTTGCCTCACTTCATCTCATCATGTGGGCATTTTATCATCTCACATCACCACAAGAAGAAAGGTGGGTAGAGTATAATAAGACATTTTGAAAGAGAGAGACCCCATTCATGTAACTTATATTATACATATTGTTGTGCTTGCTTTATTTTACTATTAGTTATTACTGCTAATCTCTCGCTGTGCCTAACATAGATTAAATTTTATCATAGTTAATTATGTATAGGAAAAACAGTATATGTAGGGTTTGGAGCTTCCCAGCTGGCACTAGTGGTAAAGAACCTGCCTGCCAATGCAGGAGATGCAAGAGATGTTGGTTCAATCCCTGGGTCAGACAGACTCACTGGATGAGGGCATGGCAACCCACTCCAGTATTCTTGCCTGGAGAATCCCCATGGACAGAGGAGCCTGGTGGGCTACAGTCGATAAGGTCGCAAAGAGTCGGACATGACTGAAGTGACTTAGCACGCACGCATGCAGGGTTTGATGGCATGTGTGGTTTCCGGCATCTACTGGGGGTCTTGGGATGCAGCCCCCGCAGATAGGGGGGCTACTACTACATCCAACCAGTCCATTGTAAAGGAGAGCAGTCCTCGGTGTTCATTGAAAGGTCTGATGCTGAAGCTGAAGCTCCAGTACTTTGGCCACCTGCTGCGAAGAGCTGGCTCATCTGAAAAGACCCTGATTCTGGGAAAGATCGAGGGCAGGAAGAGAAGGGGATGACAGAGGATGCGATGGTTGGATGGCATCACCAACTCAATGGACATGAGTTTGGGTAAACTCCGGGAGTTGGTGATGGACAGGGAGCCCTGGCGTGCTGCAGTCCATGGGGTTGCAAAGATTTGGACATGACTGAGCGACTGAACTGAACTGAACTGCATTCACACTTGAGGAGGTCAGTTGTAGTTTGAATGAGAAACAAAGTCTAAATCAGGATTGATGAGAGAGAGCAGAGAAAGGAGAAAAGGCAAAATTCAGGCAAACAGGGCATGATGAACCTTGTTCTTTGGTTCTGGGCTTTTTCTTTTTTTTTGGATAAACTGATTAGTTGGCAGCTGTTGGAGAGGGCAGTCTGGGCACTATCCTTGAGCAGGCTGATCAGTGGAGGCAACATGAAGCAATTTTAGTTGTTTGTGGATGCCCCCTTTGAAATTTGAGCTGAGGGGCACGTGAGGGCAGTCTTCCTCTGAGTGGCATCACCTGCAGCCCCCACCAGTGCCTCCACCTGGCTGAGGGCTGATCTGCGCCACTCTCTCCTTGAGTGACTCTCAGTACTGTTCTCTCCTCTACCTGCTCCATGATGGAGAGGTCTGAGAAGAGGTTCCTGGAGGCTTCTCCACTTAGAGGAATGTGAGGCGAGTGCTAAAAGGCTAAAAAATGGAGTGGTGGGATAGGTCATCGTTTTAGAGAGGTGAGGAACATGACGGGCCAACAGAAGGCTGCGTGCACCGGTGAGAGGGACCACCAGCGTGTGGTCCTTTGGAGTACTGGGAAGGCAGAGCTAAAGCTGCAAATGCCGCAGGGGTCAATCCAGAGAGGACCCTGAGGACCTTATCAACATGTTAAGATTGTGTCCTGGGGGCAACAAGTGGGCAACAGAGATCTTTAAGCAGATGTCTGGCACGAGGAGGCTGGTGTTTTGGGATGTCTCCTCTGGCTGTAGGGAGAGCTGGAGTCTGGAACCAGAAGCCAGAAGTGAGCCATGCAGGAGATGCCAGGTGTGTGTGGCGGGTGTTTCTGTCTGCATCAGGGACTGCCTGGTGGTATCTCATATTACTTTCACCTTTAAATATATACAGTTTTGGGTAATTTGAAGAATCATAAACTTAAACTTCAGAAATCAAAACCTTGTGAGAACTGGGGCTGAATTATTCTCAACTGCCTATTTACTCAAATATCTCAAACTTTGTTTACATTTTAAATTTGGTATTTGAAAATTCATTTTTCTGTTTTAAGGTAATTATTCCTAAGCCCCTCAAAAATTTAGCAATGATGTTCCTTAGAGAACCCTAAGGAACATCCTAAATAAATGTTTCAAAGTTCTTGTGTTTGATACCAAAAGCTGTGTTTCCAAGGACAAGAAATTCTAGGGTCTTCTTTGCTGCATTCTTCATCCAGAAGCTGTGTTGTGTTTGAAGCGGAGTTAGAAGGTGTCATAAAGCCTTTTTAGTACACACTCTCTTTTATTTGAATTGCTGCAGCATGTTTTAACCGGCCTTCTTATCAGAAGTCCTGCCCCACTCCCATCCAATAGTCTCTATGGTTTGAGCAGTCTGATTTTCTACTTGAAATACTTCAAAATCTTCCTGTGGACTTTAGGGGAAAGTCTTTATTATTGCCCATGTGGTTTTGAATGACATGAGTGCAAGTGTACTTCTCTTTCCACATCCTTTACCATAAAAGCCACTTACATTTTATTTTTCTAGCCATACCTATGATACCTCTTAACATCTTACTGAATATTGCATGATATTTTTGTCTCTAAGCATTTCCAAATATTCCTCCCTCAATCTCAAAAATAAAACCTAAAAATTATTTTGTCTCTCCTCTCTGTGCTCAACCTCACAATCAACCATACACAGAAAACTCTCTCTCTCATAGCTTTTCTTACTATTATTTAGTGAAGGTCCAAAGAAGTGGGCTGTGTCCTTGAATGATAACACAATGGGATGACAAGATGTATTTTGTCTGGGGAAAAGCCATATCTGATTGTAGAAATAGGTCCTGGAGGGAGAAAAGAAAAGACATCCCATTTGCAATACCAGTTATGTGAAACATTCAGAAGACTCTTGCCAAGACACTGCGTACACACTGATGAAATCCCAAGTCAGCCAAGCTGGCAGGTGAGGCAGTGATTCCCGCAGGCTCCCAGACCAAGGCCTAGAGCTCATTCTAGGGGATGCAAATGAAGCTATGGCTGCCATTAACACCAAGAATTACATCAGCGTACTAGGAAAATGAGAANCCCCCAAAATAAAATCTGACACTGTTTCCACTGTTTCCCCATCTATGTGCCATCAAGTGATGGGACCAGATGCCATGATCTTCGTTTTCTGAATGTTGAGCTTTACACCAACTTTTTCACTCTCTTCTTTCACTTTCATCAAGAGGCTTTTTATAGGATTTTATATTTTCCCAGCATCCAAGGCAGGTATGTAATGCATAAGTATTAGAAGCACAAAGATTCCCTGTCTCTTATTCTTTGCTTACTGCCCTTTGACACAAGTATCAGAAGGCAAGTGGTATCTCAACTGAGAAAACTTTTCTGATCTTCCTGGTGTCATTTACCATTTTCTCCCTAGTATGGTCACATAACCCCAGATAAGATAATTATGTCCATATGTGCTGAGTGTAACATAAGGCACTTCAAGGCAGGGCCTATGTCTTATTTTGTTTCTTTATTTTTGTCATATAATACAGTACTAGGCAGAGAGTGGAGAAGGCAATGGCAACCCCACTCCATTACTCTTGCCTGGAAAATCCCATGGACAAGGAGCCTGGTAGGCTACAATCCATGGGGTCACAAAGAGTTGGCCACGACTGAGTGACTTCACTTTCACTTTTCACTTTCATGCACTGGAGAAGGAAATGGCAACCCACTCCAGTGTTCTTGCCTGGAGAATCCCAGGGACGGAGGAGGCTGGTGGGCCGCCGTCTGTGGGGTTGCACAGAGTCGGACACGACTGATGTGACTTAGCAGCAGCAGCAGCAGCAGGCAGTGAGTGCTCTGTAAATGGGTCCTGAATAAATGAATGATGAATAGGTAAATTGGCAAGTTAACAATTAGCTAATAATGCATCTAGTGAAAGGACATGTGTATTCTTAAACAGAAGAGCATTTTATATGCTATCATTAAGGTGGCAGCTGTCCACAGCAGGGTCCTGAGGAGTCTCTCTAATGATTTCTTCTGACTCTATGCTCATAGCCCTGAAATTCCCACATCCAGGGCCACAGACCACATCTCACCATTCACAGGCTTTGCCCGTCCCTGTGCTCATGCTCAAACCAATCATGCTTCCAGAAAACTGAAGGAGAAAGGTTAAATAAAGAATCACAGATTAACAGAGTATCAGAGGGCATTTTCCTTGCCCTGACCAGTTCTGAAGCTGAGTTTCAGCTAAGGCAGGGTCCTCCACCTAACTTTTGTGACCAAGTTCTTAGCATATCCCTCAGTGGATTTTGTGACAGACTGTCCAGATCTGCCGGCAGGATTAAAGGACTTATTCTCCCAGCACCTAAGAGTTCTGCCGGCAGAAAGTGAAAGTGAAAGTGAAGTCGCTCAGTCGTGTCCAACTCTTTGCGACCCCATGGGGTGTAGCCTACCAGGTTCCTCCGTCCATGGGATTCTCCAGGCAAGAAGACAATATCTCAATTATACAGAGCAACCTTTTCCATACGCACACCCCATTCCCAGGGGAGTTTATATACCATTAGTGGCTGAGGCCAGGGCATAATGGTGTGGACACTTCTCCCATCATGGGACACTTAAGAAGGATCATCCCAAACTCAGGAATCCTTCGGCATCACTTGGAGCCTTTGTTGACTGCATCACAGTCCAAAGTTCCCTCTCTGCCTAACACCTTTCCTTTCATAGGTTATATGGATTCTGGTGTCTAGGATGAGGCTGGGGAAATGGTACCATGTGAAAATAAAGATGAGTCTCTCTACGAAATTAGCCATCTGCAGGAACCTCCACAGAAATAGCCTTTATTACATGGTGGTTTTCAGACTGACAGTGTTTAGGAAAGAGAAAACAACCCTCTAAGCTGTAGTCATCACAAAACAAGCTGTAATTTTGGAAATTGACACATGGAAAGGTGTTATGTGTTAGAAACTACAATCAGGAAACTGCTGGTCAGAATGGAATGACAACAAAGAAGAGTCTGGTGGGAGAAAAGCTCTTTAGACACGGTTTGATTCCTGCAGAAAATTGCATGGCTGCCAGGTCCAGCCAGATAAAGCTCATTATCGGTGTTTAACTTGGTTTTCGGATGCTAGTGTCTGTCCCCTGGTCTCCTCTGTAGTTAAACCTGAAGAAAAAGTACCTGTTCAGATCACCAGTCTCACCTTATAGGAGAGATAAATAGGAGATAGTATAAATATATGGTAACTTTATGAAGTTAAAGTAGACTTCAGAATACAAATTTTATATAACAAGTAAATTTTCTCTTTGGACTTCATAAAAATGTGTGGTCTCCATGCTATATTTGAGGCATTGAGAAAGCACCTAGTTCATACCAGAAACTTAACAATTACATTGGCAATAGAATCCCTTCCAAAATTTTTAATCAGAATGGTTTCAGTAGATTAAAAGTAAAAGGATTGAAAAAGATATGCCAAGCAATACTAATAATAAATAAGCTGCAGTAGGTATATTAATATCAATGTCAACTTAGAACTTAGAAAATTAACAGAAATAAGAGGTATATTACATAAGGACAAGAGTCAATTCACCAGAAAGACATAACATTTCCAAATGCGTATGACCCTCTTAAGAGTACTTCAAAATACATGAAGCAGAAGCTGACAGAACTGAAAGGCAAAATGGATAGATTAGATCCACAATTTGAGTTGCAGAGTTTTGAAATTCTATTTTCTAAATAATCAGTAGTGCAAGTGAGAGAAAAATCAGCAAGAGGTAAAAGGCACACCCTTAACAAACTTGAATTTTATCGAAACTTACAGACCATTGTACCCAACAAGAGAAGATTACACAGTCTTTCTCAGTTCAAATGGAACACTTAGCAGGAGTCATCCTGCATCATGAAACAAATCGAAAACTTTTGAAGAATTGAAATCTTATAAATTTTGTTCTCTAAATTTACTGGAAATAATGAAATAAATAATAGAAAGTTAACTGAAAAAAAAATAGAATTTTTTGGAAAGTAAACAGCATACTTCTAAATAATCCAGGGACCAAAGAGGAAGTCTCAAGGAAAATCAGAAAATATTTTGTCAGAACAAAAATAAAAATTGAAAATAGCAAAATTTGCTAAAACAGTACTTTAGAAGAAAGTTTATAGTGTTAAAAGTTAATGTTTAGTTTGCCGGGGCTATTGTAACAAAGCAGCACAAACTGAGTGGCTTAAACAAGAGAAATTCATTGTCACAGTGTTGAGGGCTTTCATTTTGGATGTAGGAAGTCAGTAAGTTCACAGGGTTGGTTCCTCCTGAGGGCTGTGAGGGAGGGATCTGTTCCCAGCTCACTCCTTGTCTCAGTTCAGTTCAGTCACTCAGTCGTGTCTGACTCTTTGCGACCCCATGAATTGCATCACGCCAGGCCTCCCTGTTCATCACCATCTCTCAGAGTTCACTCAGACTCACGTCCATCGAGTCCG
>SJYX01007125.1:235561-251451 GCA_006410675.1 Oreotragus oreotragus | reverse complement strand
GTGATCCACACAGTCAAAGGCTTTGGTATAGTCAATCAAGCAGAAATAGATGTTTTTCTGGAACTCTCTTGCTTTTTCCATGATCCAGCGGATGTTGGCAATTTGATCTCTGGTTCCATTGCCTTTTCTAAAACCAGCTTGAACATCAGGGAGTTCACGGTTCACGTATTGCTGAAGCCTGGCTTGGAGAATTTTGAGCATTACTTTACTAGCATGTGAGATGAGTGCAATTGTGCGGTAGTTTGAGCATTCTTTGGCATTGCCTTTCTTTGGAAGTGGAATGAAAACTGACCTTTTCCAGTCCTGTGGCCACTACTGAGTTTTCCAAATTTGCTGGCATATTGAGTGCAGCACTTTCACAGCATCATCTTTCAGGATTTGAAACAGCTCAACTGGAATTCCATCACCTCCACTAGCTTTTTGTGTTCATAACGATGCTCTCCCTGTATGCATGTGTATATGCAAACTTCCCTTCCATAAGGACACCACCATATTGACTTAGGGAGCCATCCTATTCCAGAATGAGTTCATCCAGCCTCTATTAATTACATCTGCAAAGACTATTTCCAAATAAGGTCACATTCTGAGGTACTGGGGGGTTAGAATTTTAGTATATGAATTTTGGGGGAACACAGTTCAACTCATGTCAGCTTGTATTATAAAAGAAGACTTCAAATCAACAACCTAAATTTCTATATGAAGAAACTAAAAAAAGAAAAACAAAAGAGGAAGGAAGACAATCATATAGATAAGAGCAAAAGTCAATTAAAAACAGTAACAACAGAGAAAAACAATGAAACCAAACCCTTATTTTGGCAAAGATAAATAAAATTGATATACCTGTAGCCAGACTCACAAAACAAAAAAGAGAATATGCAAATTACCATCATCAGCAATGAGAAGGGATATCACTAGAGACTTCACAATACATTAAAAAGGATAGTAAGAAATGGGTAAAGAATCCGCCTGCAATGCAAGAGATGCAGAAGATGTGGATTCGATCCCTGGGTCAGGAATATACCCTGGAGGAGGAAATGGCAACCACTCTAGAATTCTAACCTGAAAAATCCCATGGACAGAGGAGCCTGGTGGGCTACAGTCCATGGGATCTCAAAAGAGTTGNATCCGCCTGCAATGCAAGAGATGCAGAAGATGTGGATTCGATCCCTGGGTCAGGAATATACCCTGGAGGAGGAAATGGCAACCACTCTAGAATTCTAACCTGAAAAATCCCATGGACAGAGGAGCCTGGTGGGCTACAGTCCATGGGATCTCAAAAGAGTTGGGCATGACTGAGTAAGCACAAGAAAATATTATGACTAATTCTAAGCACATAAATTCAACAATTTAAACAAAACGGAGTAATTCTTTGAAAGTCATGAACTACCCAAACTCACTGAGGATAAATAGATAACTTGAATAGAACTGTACCTACTGGAAAAATTGAACTCATAGTACCAAAAAAAGAAAAAATCCCTAAAAGGAAAACTCCAGGCTCAGATGGCTTCATTAGCATAGAAGAAAAGGCAAAGTCTATAAGACTGTAAGAAAGGTCCACTAGGGTCCCCCACCCATGGTTATTCAATCAGGATCTGCCCTGTTGGAGTTGCAGGCTCCAATGCTGACTGACCTCTGTTGGGGTAACGGGAGGATCTGCTTATCCAGAGAACCAAGTCTCCCTTTCTGGACCACTCTCCATACAGGAAGACCTTGGAATTCCTTTTTCAAGTGATCTGAACTTGCTACCAAGGCCTACATGGGTGTCATTCTGATTATACCCTTATGCTCAAGAGCTGTTGTCAGAAAGTATAGATTGAACTTGGACAAGCTCAGAAGATTCCACACAGTTGCAGGAGAACACTGTGGGGCAATGCGAGGCAGGGGTGAGAGGAGGGGAAGGTGAGCTCCAGGTGGGGCCAGAGGCTGTGGGCAGGACTCTCCTTGCATTGCCATGTTCTAGCAGGGAGTTTCAGAATTCTAAATTTGAATGTGAATATCATAAAGGTATATTTGTAGGGAGGATGATAAAACACACATATTCAGGCATTTGTTAACTTGATGTCTAACCATTTACTATCTAGACATATCCCATCTGTACTTGTATACTGAGCCCCTGAATGTTAGCATTGGGTGGAGTGGGGGGGACTCTATTTACATTTGTTTAAGTTATGAGCACCTACCTAGAATAATGACTGGCACAGGTTGGCCAGTCAGTGATAATTTTGTATTAATGAATGTGTAGATGAACGAATGAGTTTAATCCTCACAACATTCCTAGAAAGATCTAGCTAAGAAGAAAGTGATGGTGCTCAGTCCTCGACATTATAATGGATAGAGGATAACTTGAGAAGAAAATCTTTTAGAAGATTAGACATAAGCAAATGCTGATATCTGCTCTGATGACCTGTGAGCACACCTCTCATGAGTGTCCTGATCCCCAGTGGGCTGTCTTACTCATCTTGTTGGAACTCATTAAAGCTCTGCCCAGCCATGAGATGATGTGGCAGTGACTCAGATGGCTTCCCTGTCCCCTAAGACTACTCATAATCTGTCATATTTGTCTAGGAGGGCTTGTTTCTCAGAAGAAACTTTGGCTCAAGAAAGGTATCTGAACTTTTAAGAATCTCAGCTTTGAAATAACTGATGGTACTAAGAACATAATGTGAGAAACTACAGTAGCACAATATGTTTTGCCCCATACTGATACTCTATTTACTCAACTTGAATTGAACTGAAACAGAATATTTAAAAATTTCCAAGGTAGTGATGGTCCTGTAACACAAAGTCATGGCCATTACTCAACTTCACGATGAATTATTTTCAGCCATTCTTTTTATCAGGGGTGAATACAGCAAACAAGCAATTTAATTATTTAAAAGAACACTGAAGCAATTAAACTTTTCCTAACAAATACCACATGAGTAAAACAGACGGACAGAAAGTAATCTATTAACTGTTTGCCATTCAGATGGCTCATTGAGCCTCCAGTAATCATATGCTATAAATAGGATGTTTATATCACATGCAAATTTAGTGCCTAGAAAAGCATCGATGGTAAGCCTTCACACAGCTCATTGGCTTAGAGTCTTTAATGACTGAGCCGCAAGGGAGCAATTACTTCACCAATACCTCATTTATCTTGTCTGCAAATCCCTCTTTGGTTCTGTTAATTCTATGATTAAATAAATGGCAACACCCACAATTTCTTTTAAAATACAACTAACCTTTAAATAGAGAAGAGTAAGATAAAATATATTTCTAAATAAATAAATAAATTTGATTTTCATTGCTTTTGAGTTGTCAATCTGTCTCTAAAATAAGCAGACACAAGATATTGAATCTTGACAAAAGTATTTAACACATATATTTACTCCAATGCGCACAGCACAGAGCTTTAAAACTGTTAATATTGATTATTTGACTGGTTAAGGACTTTTGCCTCAATTAGACATGTTTATAAAGGAAAACTGCAAAACTTATTTGAATTTTAAATCCATCACTGTGACCATTCTACCATCAGCATGAGGCTATGAAGAACACAATGCACATGATGTTAAATATTGTAGTAAACTAGTATACTTGGACTAAAGGTCACTAGAAAAAATAAAGGAAAATTGTTATAAAATAGACTTTTCATATTTAAATGTGATCAGGAGCATAATTAATGAATGAGCTATAATTTTCATAATGTAATTATTATCCAGAGTTTGGTCTTCAGTTCACTGTGTGCTTTCTGTGTATGTTATTATTGCCATAGTATTTATCCTTGACAGACATGAGACACATCTCTAATTTTTTCCTCCTAATGTTACTCCCTTCTTTGTGTTCTGCTTCCTTATCTTTAAGTATGCCTACTGCACTTTATGTTATTATCATTTTTGTCTCTGATATTTATTCCTCTCCACAGTCTTTCTATTATTATATCTACTTGGAAAATAATAGAAATAATAATCATTTTTAGTCATCATCATCATCATTTTTCCTTTTTATCATTAATTAATTCTTTGTTTTTTCCAGCTCTAAGTGTGGTCTTTTTTCCTTCTATATTCTTTTCTCTGTTTTTTGAATTTTATTTCTGTCCATATTACATGTCTTCCCAAATACTTGGCCATCTTTGGTTCTTAGCAACATACATTAAACTATTTGGAAACTCACCATATGTTTTCCGGGGGATGATGGTGATGGTGGAGCAGGAACATTTCTCAGCGGATGCACTTTATTATAAACTGACCAGGCAGAGGCTGGGCCACTGACATGTGGGGCCTCTCAAAGTCTATGGCGGGAGGTCTTGAAGATTTTTTATCTCGAGCAGGCTTGTTTCCCCTAGAGAGGAATACCAGTATGTTATATAAAGCTGATTTACAGGTTTGGGAGTTGAACAGGGATAGGGAGCTGGGGGCTCCCTTTTTAACAGGCAAATTGCTGCTTAATCTCCTGCTTTCGGTCCTAAAATATCACTCCTAACCTTCTTTGTGCCTCACATTCTGAAGGTGCTGGTCTTTTTAAAGTTAAATCTTGAGAGAGTCAACATCCAGTCTTCTTCCATGGATAGGGAAAGGCAAGTCACCCAGCTTTGTAGGAAAGATGGGAAGATCCACATTTCTCACTGCTCCTTCATCAAACTAAGTGAACTTTCAACTAAGTTCACTGTTTTTACTGACATCTGGCTTCCCAACTTCAGAAGTGCCTGATGCAACAAGACTGTGTACATTTGGAGATAGGATGTGGCTGTGGCAGGAGTGAGTTTGCTTCTTTGGGTCTTCATACCCTAGCCACCACATCACTGCCATCACCACCAGCTCAAGTTGTATTTAGCCATCTTTGTTCCACCAATTAAGGTGCTTGTTATTTATCCTCCATTTTCTCTGTCCCTCTCCCCTTTCCCTTATTTTGTGATTTTCTTTTATTTTGATAGGTTATAAAACCATCAAAAAGAATGACAGCAATACATGGTGATGTGCACTTTCTAAATATCTTCCAGGATATTTCCACTTCCAGGGAGTGGCCAGGAGTCAGGAAAAACGAAAACTAGGAAGGTGTCTTAGTGTGTCCAGGCTGCCCTAACAAGCACCAGAGACCAAGTGGCTTCTAAACAACTGGAATTTCTCACAGTTCTGGAGGTCAGAGGCCCAAGATCAGGGTGTCAGCACGGTCAGGTTCTGGTGAGGGCCCTCTTCTGGCTACCAATTTCTTGTTGTATCCTCACCGGGCAGAAGGGTCTTGGGAGCCCTGTGGGGTCTTTTTCATAAAGACACTAATGCCATTCAGGAGGGCTCTGCCCTCATGACCTCAGTGCCTCCCAAAGGTCCTGCCTCCTAATACTATCATTCAGCCTTTGGAATTTTAACACATGAAAATTTGGCATACATAAATATTCATACCTAAGCAGAAGGGTAGTAGTTTGTATGGTCTGATGGCATGTGAATTGAAAGATATTTTTCTGTGGGTCTTGGAGAAAAGTAAAGAGAGAGCACTAAGCATTAAGGATGCTGCTGAACCTTCCCCAAGAGCCTGTGGTACTCAGGTTGTGAGAGAGAAAAGTAGGTACCACTCAAAGGGGTCCCAAATAAGCAGTCTCCATGGAGCAGGTAGGGTGCCAGTGAATCTGAGAGGCTAAAGAAATCTTTTTTTTTTNACCCATCATGAAAATTATGATGTGAGTCATAATTTGTGAGTCATCAGTGATTATCCCCATTTTATACAAACTGAGTCTTAGTGTGTGAGTCTCTACAGTTTATAAGTTGCAGAAATAGGAATTAAATTTATAAATTTAATTTATTCTTTTCCCCCATGTTCCTTTTCACAGTGCTGTTTTAGCATATGTAAAAAAATAATAACTATTCACAAACACAAAAAAACTCCCAACAGTACATATGTGTGTGCCTATGTGTATAAGAGAGAGAAAGATCCAGGAAAATCCAAATATACTTGGAAGCAGTCCCAATTTAACATAAATTACATTGATCTGCCAGAGATAATATACATGTATCCCTTGGGTTTGGACTAAAAAAGTTCCTGATGATGAGTTTTGCTACTCATCAGAGAAGACCAATTTAGTTTAAAAGCATAGATTTCCGTTGCTCCTCCCAAATATATTCACATTACATATAGGTTTACTTAAGTGATGATTCACAACATGCCTATGTGTATGTATGTGTGTATACATATACATTTCCTCTACATACATGTGCATACTCAGATGTTTCCCAATTAAAAAGCAACTGGGCAATGGTGATCTATCTCCATGCTGGCTAGGGCTGTCGTGATAGACGGCAGAAACTCTTCAGATAATATACAGAGCAGCATTAAAGTCAAAGACTAGGGTAAGGTTAATTAACACTGTTCTTGGAATTGTCAAGCGGTCAGCAAGAACAGCATTAAATTGGGGTCACTGGGAGTTCCCCCTGCACTCACCGTGCTGAGTAGCCTATTATGTTGTTCATAATAATCTGTGCCAGCCTGTAATGGCTTGTATATTTATAGGCTATCCAATGACTTTTACAAAGTTTTAGTTCAAGCACAGCCTTTCCTCTGTTTGGTGAATTTACTTGAAGCTTTTGTTACGAGTCAGACATTATGCAGAGACGTTATGTGTTATGCAATTTGCACGTATCATTTCATTTAATAACTCAATAAATATTTAATTATAAACTCCATTTTATAGGTTTGTAAACTGAGTCCCAGAGAGGATGAAAAACTGGCAGTGGACCACTCTTTGGACCAGGCACTCTGCCTCCTGAATCATCTAACCTTGCACACACAGACTGAGCGCCATGGGGAGATAATAAAAGTAGTGTTCAGGGGAGGCCCGTGCCCTGGAAGCCTGGGTCGGGCAGACCAGCCCTAAGAGCAGTAAATAGGCTCCACACGTAGGGTGGCTAAGGGGAAGCACTGCAGGCGGGAAGCGGCACAGTCAGAGCCCAGAGGAACGCTGGGGATCAGGGTTAGCTTCTGAGCCACCGCAATGACACCGCGTGGCCAGGGGAGGACCAGGCTTCGTGTACCTCAGGTGTTCTCTTCTGGGAGTCTGTCTGCAGCTCTCGGACCTTATCTTGCTTCAGTCTGTGCTTCTTGACGTCTTTCTGTAACTCTCTCCCTGTCATCGCGGTGGCTCAGAAGCTAACCCTGATCCCCAGCGTTCCTCTGGGCTCTGACTGTGCCGCTTCCCGCCTGCAGTGCTTCCCCGTAGCCACCCTACGTGTGGAGCCTATTTACTGCTCTTAGGGCTGGTCTGCCCGACCCAGGCTTCCAGGGCACGGGCCTCCCCTGAACACTACTTTTATTATCTCCCCATGGCGCTCAGTCTGTGTGTGCAAGGTTAGATGATTCAGGAGGCAGAGTGCCTGGTCCAAAGAGTGGTCCACTGCCAGTTTTTCATCCTCTCTGGGACTCAGTTTACAAACCTATAAAATGGAGTTTATAATTAAATATTTATTGAGTTATTAAATGAAATGATACGTGCAAATTGCATAACACATAACGTCTCTGCATAATGTCTGACTCGTAACAAAAGCTTCAAGTAAATTCACCAAACAGAGGAAAGGCTGTGCTTGAACTAAAACTTTGTAAAAGTCATTGGATAGCCTATAAATATACAAGCCATTACAGGCTGGCACAGATTATTATGAACAACATAATAGGCTACTCAGCACGGTGAGTGCAGGGGGAACTCCCAGTGACCCCAATTTAATGCTGTTCTTGCTGACCGCTTGACAATTCCAAGAACAGTGTTAATTAACCTTACCCTAGTCTTTGACTTTAATGCTGCTCTGTATATTATCTGAAGAGTTTCTGCCGTCTATCACGACAGCCCTAGCCAGCATGGAGATAGATCACCATTGCCCAGTTGCTTTTTAATTGGGAAACATCTGAGTATGCACATGTATGTAGAGGAAATGTATATGTATACACACATACATACACATAGGCATGTTGTGAATCATCACTTAAGTAAACCTATATGTAATGTGAATATATTTGGGAGGAGCAACGGAAATCTATGCTTTTAAACTAAATTGGTCTTCTCTGATGAGTAGCAAAACTCATCATCAGGAACTTTTTTAGTCCAAACCCAAGGGATACATGTATATTATCTCTGGCAGATCAATGTAATTTATGTTAAATTGGGACTGCTTCCAAGTATATTTGGATTTTCCTGGATCTTTCTCTCTCTTATACACATAGGCACACACATATGTACTGTTGGGAGTTTTTTTGTGTTTGTGAATAGTTATTATTTTTTTACATATGCTAAAACAGCACTGTGAAAAGGAACATGGGGGAAAAGAATAAATTAAATTTATAAATTTAATTCCTATTTCTGCAACTTATAAACTGTAGAGACTCACACACTAAGACTCAGTTTGTATAAAATGGGGATAATCACTGATGACTCACAAATTATGACTCACATCATAATTTTCATGATGGGTACTTATTTTGCGCCAAGACTTATGCTCTGGTCACTACATAAAATAAATGGATGAAATATATACAAGTGTGTTAGACTAAAAGGTAATATGTGAATATTAAGTACTATAATCTTTATTATACGCATGTATAGGACTTCCCTGGTGGCTCAGTGGTAAAGAATCTGCTTGCCAATGTAGGAGACGTGGGTTTGATCCCAGTTTGGGAGGATCCCACATACCATGGAGCAACTACTCCTGTGTGCCACAACTACTGAGCCAGTGCTTTAGAGCCCAGGAATCACCGCTGCTGACCCTACATGTGCTAGAGCCTGTGTGCTCCACAGCAAGAGAGCAGCCCCTGCTCAGCACAACTGGAGAAAAGCCCACAAAACAGAGACTCAGCACAGGCAATAAACAAACAAATATTATAAGCTTATATAAACAGATATATGGATAAATAAACTAAGACTTATTTTTCAAGCAAAAAGAGGTTATTTGAGAAACTTAAGGTAGTAACTAAAAGGAAATGTACAGACAGAAAAGTTCTATTTATTGAACATGTACTATGACCCAGGCCCTGTACAGTGGACTTTCATGTGTTTCTTCTTATTTCTGAGAATGTGGTCTCTGAAGGTAGACTATGTGGATTTTCATACACTGAATTACATCTGAGCCTCTACTGGAATAATCCACTGAGGAAACCTCGGAGATCCGCTAGGTGGTCTGCCTCAGTTTTGAAATCCTTCCCTTTTAAAAGCAGAATTCCAACTCTCTGTAACCCAACTGTCCTAATTCTGAGCAAAAGTAGCTTGTGTGACTTCCCCACACGAGTCCTCGGTGGCGCCTAAGTCACACGTCTCAACTGATCACCTTCACTTCCTGAAGCTGTTCCCTATATGACCTAGTTTCTATTCTGGATAATCTCCTTTGGGTGACCTGTCTCTCTCTTTCTGTGTTTTATTTAAGGCATCACACCCAGAATTAAATGCAACCAGTTGTATTGAGGGCATATGGATTCATCCAATATGTGGTTGGGATGCTATGATATTAGATACCTCCTTTTTGCTATGACTGTGGGACTTATTTTATGGTGACTGAGGTTTAATTTCCATGTGGCGAAAATAGAAAGGCAACTATTGTGCTGTGTGATTTTTATGCATTTTATTTCTTTCAATAATATGTAAAATATAATGACTGTAATGATTGTAATCATTCTTTTACTGATTTGGAGATTGAGGAATAGAAATCCCTAAAAAGGGATGACTTAGCCTGGAAAATCCTCTTTCTATTATTATTGTTCCTTCCTAAGAGAAGAGAATTGTTTACTGTCTCTTTCCAATTCAATTTTATAAACCAATTCAATACACAGTTATTTTTCTAGGCCAAAAGGACTTAAAAGTATCCCCTAGTTCTTTTACTGACAAAATCCCTTCGAATTTAATAAACTCAGGCATACACTAAGGCAGTAAGGATCAAGAAAACAAAAGCTATTATGCATTTCATCATTGGAGTTTTCCTCATAGTTAAATAGCCATTTTTAGACTAAATATCTGCCATCTGGTGGTTCTCATGAGAACTGTTAGGCACAACATTACCCGCACTACTATAAGGTTCAAACATACCTTTGCTGCTGCTACTGCTAGTAGCAGTAGCTTCAGTGTGTCCGACTCTGTGCGATCCCATAGATGGCAGCCCACCAGGCTCCCCCGACTCTGGGATTCTCCAGGCAAGAACACTGGAGTGGGTTGCCATTTCCTTCTCCAATGCATGAAACTGAGACGTGAAAGTGAAGTCGCCCAGTCCTGTCCGACTCTTAGCAACCCCATGGGCTGCAGCCTACCAGGCTCCTCCATCCATGGGATTTTCCAGGCAAGAGTACTGGAGTGGGGTGTCATTGCCTTATACCCTATTCATTCACTCATTTATTCATTCAATAAATACACAAAAATGTGGAAGTATCTGTGTGGAATAGACAGATACTTAAAGAATCTTTTGGAACAAAGAGTTTCTGTAATGAAAATATATATTTGTTATATATATCCAGCTGTTAAACATATTTCAAAGTATTTTTTATGCTCAACACCATTCCTAAGCATGTTATTTATTAGATCTTCAGTTAGGTCTTATTTAATACATCAATAAATGGCAACTATATCACAGTTTCAGTAATTCTTTCTTTGGTAATTCTATGCATTTTGTTCTATGTATTTAAAAATTTTGTTCTGAGGACTTCCCTGGTAGTCTAGAAACTGTCTGCCAATGAAGGGGACATGAGTTTGATTCCTAGTCCGGGAAAATTTCACATGCAGAAAGGCAACTAAGTCCGTGCACCAGAACTACTTAGCCTGCCCTCTAGGGACCATGAGATGCAGCTTCTGAGCTTGTGGGCCCCAGCGCCTGTGCCCCAAAAGAAGAGAAGCCACTGCAGCAGGAAGCCCACGCTCTGCAACTAGAGCAGCACCCACGACCCACAGCTAGACAGAGACTGCGTGCAGCTAGGAGGACCCAGGACAGAAAAATGAAGTAAGTAAAAAAATTATTCTGCGAGAGGGCTTAAATGAACTAAGCATAGGCTTAAATAAAGTAAAAGAAATATTCTACGGTACAGAAAACCTCATTAAGAACGTCTGCCTGTACTAGTTTAATGAAAATTTAAAGAGAAAGCAAATCATGATGTTAGTAAAACCAACTTCAATATCTGCATATTCATCTGTTAGGATCTTTTAACCTCTTTGAGATGTTCTGTATTTATATTTACCCATCATTCCCAAAAGAACAGGAATGAATCTGATCTCAATGACTTATACTTAATGTCATATTGATTATCCTTCAGTGTATATGAATTCTAATATTACTCTTCCCTCAGCGTGCTTCACCCTTTTATTATAGAGTAAAAGACACTGGCAACATTTAAAATTATGTTGAAAAATAGCTCAATGGTTTTATGGTTGGAGAGATATTTCTTAGTAAGGCTGAACATCAAAACAGATTTCAAGGAATTAGGATCTACCAGAGCAATATTCAACCTGGGAATTATTATTTTATCTCTAATATATTTTTTTTAAATTTCAAGGTTAAAACAATCCTAGATAATTGTGATACCAGATTCAAGAATAAAAAGTGAAATTTCAATATAGATAAGCATGAGATAAAGGGGAAAAGGTACCACATGATGATACAGAATGGTATTTAGGCATAGGTAAGACAGGAAGGTGAAAGGGGAAATGGGCAGTAAATACTAGGAGATGTCATGAAGGGGATTTCCTGCCAGGTCTGAAATGAATACAGGGCATCACTGGAGCCACCACTGGTGCCAGGGGCTTCAGTAAGGCAAGGCTGTGGGAATGAAATGCAGCTTTACAATCTAGACTGACCAAAGATAACCAAGTAGAAAGAAAAAAAGAGCCTTAAGTTTTTAGTGATGTTACTTGGAATTCACCAAAACATAATTTTATTTTCTACTCAAGTTTTTTAAATATTTATTTATTTGGCTGCACCAGGTCTTAGCTGCGGCATGTGGGATCTTTAGTTGCAGCATGCTGAATCTTTAGTTGTGACATGTGGGATGTAGTTCTCTGACCAGGGATTGGACCCAGCACTCCTGCATTGGGAGTGCTGAGTCTTAGCCCCTGGACCATCAGGGAAGTCTCACCAAAGTATAATTTTAAAAAGACTGTATTTCATTCCTTGTTTGCTCACTCGGCACCAGACTTTTTGACTTCAGTGTCCCTGAAGGACTCCTACAGCCAAGATGGCCAAATACAGCAATAATTTCAACAGAGCACTTGTGGATGGCAATAATAAGACGCGCCAAGAATGGTGGGGCCTCCTTTAGTGATGGACACATACAGTTTACTTTGCACACATACACAACATACTGGGGTAACATATATGGGGTTCGTTACTTATTACTCATTACTTATGCATAGGTTGCAACTATTAAATGTTGTCATGAACAGCATAATGCTCGTATCATTCTAAACTAGATTTTGGCCTAGCCTAGTCCTAGACTTAGACTGTGACTAGACTCAGACTAAGTCTAAGACTCATCTTAGACTAGGTCTCATCAGAGTTAGGTGATCAAGGGAGGCACCCTGAGCGGCAGCAGAAAAAACAGGGGTGCACACATGCCCAAGCTCCTTTAAACAGGAGAGTATAAAGATGGCAGCCAGTGGCTCCAAGGTCTTCGGTTTTTCAGTCAGCCCTAGATGTGTGTTTAAATTAGATGCCTGCCCGCCCCCACCCTCCCTTGCCCAGGCCAAAATTTCTAAGCTAAACAAATAATCCTCTTTTATAGAAAGAAAGGCAAACTTCAAGTGTTTGCCTCTGTGCAGGGCCCTGTGTATAGGCAGCTAAGTCCGTATGAGCTCTTTAAGAATAATTTCTCACAAATGGGACCTAATCAAGCTGATAAGCTTTTGTACAGCAAAGAAAACCATAAACAAAACAAAAAGACCCCCTATGGAATGGGAAAAAATATTTGAAAATGATGTGACCAATGGGGTTTAATTTCCAAAATATACTAACAGCTCATATAACTCAAACAAAAACAAAAATGAACAACCCAATCAAAAAATGAACAGAAGACATAAACAGACATTTCTCCAAAGAAGATATACAGATGGCCAATAGGCACATGAAAAGATGCCCAACATCGTTCATTATTAGAGAAGTGCAAATCAAAACACCTCAAACCAGTCAGAATTATCATTAAAAAGTCTACAAATGACAAATTTTAGGGAGGGTCTGAAGAAAAAAAAGAACCCTCCTACACTATTTGTGGGAATGTAAATTGGTGCAGCTACTATGGAAGATAATATGGTGGTTCCTCAAAAAAATAAAAATAGAGTTGTCATATGATCCAGCAATCCCACTCCTGGGCATACATCTGGAGAAAACCATAACGTTTTACCGTCTGAACCACCAGGAATGCCTTCAAAAAGATATATCTACCCCAGTGCTCATGGAAGCACTATTTACAATAGCCACGACACAGAAGCAACCTAGATGTCAGTCAACAGAGGAATGGATAGAGAAGATGTGGTATGTATACACGATGGACTATTACTCTGCCATAAAGATGAATCAAATAATTCCATTTGCAGCAACATGGATGGATCTAGAGATTAGCATATTCAGTGAAGTAAGTCAGACAGAGACAAATATCATATGATATCACTCATATGGGCTTCCCTGGAGGATCAGACGGTAAAGAATCTGCCTGTAATGCAGGAGACCCATGTTCAATCAAGACCTTGATGTTGGGAAAGACTGAGGGCAAGAGAAGAGGGCCACTGAAGATGAGATGGTTGGATGGCATCACTGACTCAATGGACATGAGTTTGAGCAACCTCTGGGAGACAGTGAAGGACAGGGAGGCCTGGTGTGCTGCAGTTCATGGAATCACAAACAGTCAGACATGACTTAGTGACTGAACAAAATAATCACTCATATGTGGAATCTAAAATATGATACAAAACAATACATCTATAAAACAAAAACAGATTCACAGACATAGAGAAGATACTTACGGCTCTCAAGGGGGTGGAGAAGTATGGGAGGAGGGATGGGAGTCTGAGATTAGCAGAGGCAAACTAGCATATATAGGATGGATAAACAATGCATAGCACAGGGAATTATATTCAGTATACTGTGACAAACCATAACAGAAAAGAATATGAAATATATATATACTTACATATATGTGTATATATATAACCGAATCACTCTGCTATACAGAAGAAATTAGCACAACACTGTAAATCAACTACAAGTCAATTAAAAAAAAGAACCTTTCTCAGTTCTCTATAGCCTTGTAAGTCTCGTGGATGCAAGCAGTATTGACTTTCAAAGCTAGATATTTTGGGGTCCTGTCTTTAAGGTGCAGGTCTCAAAAGTTGGGGTGCCAGATATGGGGTTCAAAACCTTTCCTTCTCAGGGAGAAGCTCTGAGTTATGAGTTCCCTCCCAATTACAAGCTGCTGCACTGGGGATAGGGTTTATGGTGAGATGATGTCTCAGCCTGACTGATTTCAGTGTGGGTTTCTCTTGCTTACCTGACATATAGGAATCACTCAGCTACTTTTCATATTTCTTTCAGAGCTAAACTTCCATACACAGCAGTAGAGTCAGTGTGTTGTGTGAGGAGGTGAGTTGAGGAGACTCCTACTTCACCGTCTTGAACCAGAATCTCCTAGCCTCAAACTTCTGAGTCCCCTCCTATCCCAGCCATCTGTTTTTACTTCAGGAAGTTCATAGTTAGGACAGTTTTTGCTTATAAGTTTGTTAAATGTGCAGGTTTTCTGTGTGGCTTCAGTTTTTCTCCCTGAGTTGTTAGTGGTTGGCAACACTGAAGTAGAACACTGCTGGACTTCAAGAGGAAAAACTGCTGATGGTGCAGACAGTATAGTTATCCTCTAGATACTGACCATAAGTTAGCCTTCAAAGAAATACTGTCAAGAGTTAAAAGATTGCCTACAGGAAGAACATCCTCTAAGTTTTTCTCTTCAAGATCCGAAAGTCTAATTAATGACAGTGTTTTTCACTCCCCAAGATCAGAATGATCATGTCTTTCCCCCACTGGCTCCCTGTAACATATATATATATATTTTTACTCTACCCATCATTCCCACAGTTTGAGTTCTGGCCATGACCAAAATGCAGAGGCAGCATGATTCCAGGGTTGAGGGGTGGAGAAGGTAGAAAAGACCACAAGTTGTTTGTGTTGAAGATGGAGAGCCTGACTCTGGGACATNATATATATATATATTTTTACTCTACCCATCATTCCCACAGTTTGAGTTCTGGCCATGACCAAAATGCAGAGGCAGCATGATTCCAGGGTTGAGGGGTGGAGAAGGTAGAAAAGACCACAAGTTGTTTGTGTTGAAGATGGAGAGCCTGACTCTGGGACATTTACTCTTAAGGATCTGCTGACAAAGGATGTGAAATAACAGTGAAGCCTAGAGTGTTATGCAACTGTTTGCTGCAATGCTATGACAAAAGTAGGAAAGAGTGAGCTGAAAAGCAGGGATTCCAGACAGAAAGGAAGAAAGCTGTTAGCCCTGGAAACAGGGTAGTGGAAGCTTCTTCCTTCCCTCTAAAGAACATCTGAGCATTACCTATTCTCCCTTTTAATCTCCATTCTTCTCTATCACTATAAATATAGGCTTAAGACCAGGAAAGGGTTTGGGGTGACTACCGGAGGCTTCCACTTAGCTTGGAAGTTTTTCAATCTAGGATAAGACATCACAGTACATGGTGGGAAGAATGAAGGGTACAAATTTATTTAATAAAGTGGAAGAAAGGTAGATCCTCAGGAAGATCAGTTCAGTTCAGTCGCTCAGTCGTGTCCGACTCTTTGCGACCCCATGAATCAGCATGCCAGGCCTCCCTGTCCATCACCATCTCCCGTAGTTCACTCAGACTCACGTCCATCGAGTCCATGATGCCATCCAGCCATCTCATCCTCGGTCGTCCC
>SJYX01007125.1:196184-227547 GCA_006410675.1 Oreotragus oreotragus | reverse complement strand
AGGCTGAGCGCCAAAGAATTGATGCTTTTGAACTGTGGTGTTGGAGAAGACTCTTGAGAGTCCCTTGGACTGCAAGGAGATCCAACCAGTCCATTCTGAAGGAGATCAACCCTGGGATTTCTTTGGAAGGAATGATGCTAAAGTTGAAACTCCAGTACTTTGGCCACCTCATGCGAAGAGCTGACTCACTGGAAAAGACCCTGATGCTGGGAGGGATTGGGGGCAGGAGGAGAAGGGGACGACAGAGGATGAGATGGCTGGATGGCATCATGAACTTGATGAATGTGAGTCTGAGTGAACTCCGGGAGTTGTTGATGGACAGGGAGGCCTGGCATGCTGATTCATGGGGTTGCAAAGAGTCGGACACGACTGAGCGACTGAACTGAACTGAACTGAATTACTACTTCTAGCCCTTCCAGTGCACACATGACCAGCACCTGCTCATCACCCTATAATTCCCTCTTCCTAACAAAGAAGGTGCTCCTGAGGCTGACTTAACCTGATTCACTCTCCAGAAGGAGCATGTCTTTATACAGAGGCAGGGCAATGCAGTGGAAAGAGCAGGAATTTTGATTTAGATAGGTTGTTGTTTATTTTATGTGTGATTACTGGAAAGGCACTTGGAACCTTGCTTTATCTATAAAACTGGGTGCCGATAACTAGCTCCTAGCATTCTAACCGGGAATAAGTGAATCAATGCCTAAAAGTGGGATGCTTAATAATCTTAGCCCCCTTTCACTTACCAAGAAAAGAAAGCAAATTATTAAAAAATGTTAAAGACTCCAAGAAATGAAGAGAAGAATTCTGACAGCAGAACTTTATTTGTGGAAGGAGCCTAATGACCATCCTTCCCACTGCAGAGCCTCTCTTGCTGACCTACTTCAGGAGTAACTCCTGCCCATCAAGTATGCTAAATGAGGGCACCCATTAACACAGGCAAAGATAAGGCTTCCTCAATTATTACTGCCACAGGCTACTTGGGTTTTATCTAGTGTTTATCTCAACGAAAATACTGAGCCCCAGGAATTCTCACTAGTCTGAAAATACTGCTGCTTTTAAAGGATTTTCAGTTTTCCTGTAAAGATATGAATTTGAAGACTGGGTTTTAAAGTTCCAGACATGCTCCCTACCGTTAGTAGAAGCTTAAATAACCCTTTTGGTCATAGCTACGCCACAAAGGGTTATGTTATTTCAGTAATAAAAAAAATGTTAGTTTCTACTTTGCTTTTATATTACCAAGTTCTTTCCATTTTCAAAGCCATTTACTTTTTTTCTTCTTTCACAGGGAACTATGCCCTTTCAAGTGGTGGAAATATTTTACTTGTTTATTTGTAATGCAATTTCAAACTCAGAAAAATTGCAAGGTAGTTTGAGGAAATTGTGTACACCCTATACACAGCTTTCTTCCACTTTCCCTCTCTCCTTGGTTTTCTGTAACATTTGAGATCCAGTTGTAAAAATGGCCCCTCTTTACTCCTAAATATTTCAGTGTATGTTCCTTAGGACCTAACTTACATATATTCTCTTATATATAACTGAAAGGTCAAAATCAGGAAATTTAATATTGAAACAATACTAGTATCTAATCCCTAGTCTATAATCAAATTTTATTTAAGTATATCAACAACTTTTATAGCTATTTTTTTTTCCTGGACTGGGACCCAATTTAGGATCACTCATTTCATATAGGACTCAAATCTCTTTCATCTCCCTTAACCCGTAACAGTTCCTCAGCCTTCTTTGTCCTCCTAGACCTTGAGGCCTTGGCTGCCCGTTAGTTTGAGCTGGTCTGGTGTTCCCTTGTGAATGAGTTCAGGTTCTGCCTTTTGGGTAGGAATATCCCAGAAGTGATCGTCAGTGTCTATATGTCATTTCTCAGTGCATCATGTAGGAAACATGATGTTGTTTATCCTGACACTGGTCATACTAACAGCGATTTTTGTTTACAATCATACATGGTAAGTTTCTCCACTGCAAAGTTACTATTTCCGCCTTTGTCATTACTGCATGGGGAGTTACTTTGTCTTTGACAGCATGTAAATACTTTGTCATTAAATGTTTCAGCTACTAGATTTACAACCCATCTATGATTTTTAACTGCATTAATATATCCACTTTTAATAGTTAGCAGTCTACTGACAAGAATTGTTCTTTCATATCTATCTATTTTTATCCTATTCAATAGGCTATAATCCATTGCTATCTTCATATATTTTGATATTCATATTCAGTCTTAGCTAGTGGGATGCCCTTCACTCTAGATCTCTATGACTTTTTGATGTTTCCATGAACTTTTTTTAGCAGGTATTGGCTCAACAATCTGTTTCAGGCTCATCTTTTACTCTCCCTGCCCCATCCCTAGAATCAGCCTTTTATCCATGGAGCCCTGGGACTAGGTATAGACGATGCTATTAGTGTAACATCACTTCTATATCCACCCAGCAAAAGAGCTAGTAGATACCTATGTCAATTATAAACCTTTTGTTCTTGCTGTTTATGTCAATCCCAGTCAAGACCATCACGGAATATGTTCCAATGTGTCCCAATTACTACTGAGAAAACTGGTTCTCATCATCCCAAATAATTTTATTTGCTCAAGTCTGAATACACAGAAGGTAACAGGAAGGGCAGAAAAATGAGACCTTTGTTGTTACTATCTGCTGGTCATAGCTGCCACTCTAGCAGAATGTTGAAGGCTTAGAAGAAAGAGTACCTAAATCTCTCTCATAGCCTATTTCCTCTTCTCAGAGAGTGATAACAGGTGGTGCAAAATATTGTGACTCTCAGTTTGACAGTCCACGTGACCATCTTCACCACCAATTGATCACCTGTAGAGTCACACGTGGAGTCACATTTCCAGGCCAGAAGTACACATTTGAGTGATCCTTCTGAAAATGTGAGAGAGAAATTCCATTCTTAGATGCACAGGTAAAATCTTTAAGAACATTTGGATAGGTTTCATCCATTGACTGGTCAACGGTATGATGCTATAATTTCAATAAAAATGTTCTTAGGAATCAGATGGTATCCTAAGAAGAAAGGTGTGATATCAGATCTATTTTCCCCATCAAACTTGGATCGTATCCAACCCAATAAGACACCCTTCTTTCCCAATAAGGAGCTAAGCTGAGACTGCAGGTCCCAGATGCTGTGTAAGGACTGGTGGAGCATTTACCCCATGCAAAGTGCCAAAGCTAGAAGAGGAATCTGAAGCATAGTAAGATAATAAGAATAGTTTAAAAATTACGCCAAGGTTCTGGTTCAAAAGGTGAGGCAAGGCCAAAAATGGGGAGATAAGAAATAGTCAGATGTAAGATCATCAGAGGAAAATTGGGGTGTTCAGAGAAGTTGGGAAAAGGTGACTGCAAAGGAAAAATGTATGGGGGGCCCTGCTTTGGGTGGTGCTGGCCGTGTGTCACGTGGTCTGAAAGACTGGGTAGATCCAAATAAACTGTCACTTCCCCTTCAAGTGCAGACCCTACAGATCACCCACTTTTACTGCAGCCTCCTTCCCCTTGTCATCTCAAGCTAGTTTTCCATAAGATCCTATGTGGAGAGACCTGCTGTGAATCCCTTTGTAGTAGGCATTCATAGCCATTCTGTCTCCTCCTGCTGCCTTATTTTACATAAACCATTTGTCACCCAAACGGAGAGCATTAAAAAAAAAAAGAGAAAGAAAAGCAATTGCTATAAAATCACTTGCTTTAGAGCCTGAGAGCTTTGTTTGAATATCTGCTGGGCCACTTATAAGTGTGTATGCAGATGTACGTATATGTGGTGTATTAACCTCATCGTGTTTCAGTTTCTTCATCTGTAAATTAGGTTTGACAACACTAGTTCAGTACAGTTTTGAGGTTTATGAAATAGTTATTACAGTGCCTGGCATGTACTAAATGCTTAATAATAATGTTTGGTTGTTATTGTTTTTATACTTTTAGTGAGCATTATATTATTTTCCATCTTCAAATAGAAGACTGATAAGTAAATTATTACTGCAACTTTATTTGAACAGTCTAAAATTTGGAAAACTCAGCAGTGGCCACAGGACTGGAAAAGGTTAGTTTTCATTCCAATCCCAAAGAAAGGCAATGCCAAAGAATGCTCAAACTACTGCACAATTGCACTCATCTCACAAGCTAGTAAAGTAATGCTCAAAATTCTCCAAACCAGGCTTCAGCAATACATGAACCGTGAACTCTCTGATGTTTAAGCTGGTTTTAGAAAAGGCAGAGGAACCAGAGATCAAATTGCCAACATCTGCTGGATCATGGAAAAAGCAAGAGAGTTCCAGAAAAACATCTATTTCTGCTTGATTGACTATGTGCCAATGCCTTTGACTGTGTGGATCACAATAAACTGTGGAAAATTCTGAGAGATGGGAATACCAGACCACCTAACCTGCCTCTTGAGAAATCTGTATGCAGGTCAGGAAGCAACAGTTAGAACTAGACATGGAACAACAGACTGGTTCCAAATAGGAAAAAGAGTATGTCAAGGCTGTATACTGTCACCCTGCTTATTTAACTTATATGCAGAATACATCATGAGAAACACTGGACTGGAAGAAGCAAGCTGGAATCAAGACTGCCGGGAGAAATATCAATAACCTCAGATATGCAGATGGCACCACCCTTATGGCAGAAAGTGAAGAGGAGCTAAAAAGCCTCTTGATGAAAGTGAAAGAGGAGAGCGAAAAAGTTGGCTTAAAGCTCAACATTCAGAAAACGAAGATCATGGCATCCGGTCCCATCACTTCATGGGAAATAGATGGGGAAACAGTGGAAACAGTGTCAGACTTTATTTTTGGGGGCTCCAAAATCACTGCAGATGGTGACTGCAGCCATGAAATTAAAAGACGCTTACTCCTTGGAAGAAAAGTTATGACCAACCTGGATAGTATATTCAAAAGCAGAGACATTACTTTGCCGACTAAGGTCCGTCTAGTCAAGGCTATGGTTTTTCCTGTGGTCATGTATGGATGTGAAAGTTGGACTGTGAAGAAAGCTGAGNTATGACCAACCTAGATAGTATATTCAAAAGCAGAGACATTACTTTGCCGACTAAGGTCCGTCTAGTCAAGGCTATGGTTTTTCCAGTAGTCATGTATGGATGTGAGAGATGGACTGTGAAGAAGGCTGAGTGCCAAAGAATTGATGCTTTTGAACTGTGGTATTGGAGAAGACTCTTGAGAGCCCCTTGGACTGCAAGGAGATGCAACCAGTCCATTCTGAAGGAGATCAGCCCTGGGATTTCTTTGGAAGGAATGATGCTAAAGCTGAAACTCCAGTACTTTGGCCACTTCATGAGAAGAGTTGACTCACTGGAAAAGACTCTGATGCTGGGAGGGATTGGGAGCAGGAGGAGAAGGGGACGACTGAGGATGAGATGGCTGGATGGCATCACTGACTCGATGGACGTGAGTCTGAGTGAACTCCAGGAGATGGTGATGAACAGGGAGGCCTGGTGTGATGCGATTCATGGGGTCGCAAAGAGTCGGACACGACTGAGCAACTGAACTGAACTGAACTTGCCCATTCTTCCCAACTTTACTGATATAGTTGGTATACAAAACTGCACATAATTAACGTATACAATTTGATGACTTTGTTCATTTTTTAATTGGGTTATGTGATATTTTTTATACTGAGTTGTAGGAGTTCCTTATATATTCTGTATATTAATCCCTTATTGGATACATGATTTGCAAATATTTTCTCCCATTCTGTAGGTTGCATTTTTCACTCTATTGATAGTGTCCTTTGACACTCAAAAGTTTTTAATCTTGATGAAACTGTAATTTTAATTTTGAATGTGTCTATTTTTCTTTTATTGCTTGTGTTCCTCATATCATATCCAAAAAATCATTGCCAAATCGAATGAAGAATTTTTTAAAAAGAAAAAAAAAATCAAGCAAAGATCCATTCCTTTTTAGGAAGATTTGGGTCATGATGTTAGGACTTTTGTCAAAATGGGGATAGAGCAGATATAGCAAGCCCCTTCCTACTGAAAATAATGCTAGATAAAATGGAACCCCCTCAAAAAAAATAGTTTCAATATTTAGCTGAAAAATCAGAAAGAAGAATATCTAGATCCCCAAAGCAAAACAGGAATGCATAGCTGTAACTGTGCCAGAACTGAGGTCATGTGAATCCGAACTGCAGAACAAGGACCAAGCTCTTAGCTAAAGGAGATAAACCACTGAAGAGATGCCCTAACAGTGACGAAGACTGAAAACCTCAGCTCACCACCCCAGAAAAAAAACAGAATGAGCCATAGGGGGAACAAAGTCATCTGAGAGAGGACAAAATGCCACACTTGTGCTTCCTGGAGCAATGGGACTCAAATACACACTGCTCCCTTGTACAGAATTCCCAGGTTAAAAAGTGCTCCAGAGCAGTAAACACAATATAAAACCCCAGGTAAGGACCAAGCTCTTAGCTAAAGGAGATAAACCACTGAAGAGATGCCCTAACAGTGACGAAGACTGAAAACCTCAGCTCACCACCCCAGAAAAAAAACAGAATGAGCCATAGGGGGAACAAAGTCATCTGAGAGAGGACAAAATGCCACACTTGTGCTTCCTGGAGCAATGGGACTCAAATACACACTGCTCCCTTGTACAGAATTCCCAGGTTAAAAAGTGCTCCAGAGCAGTAAACACAATATAAAACCCCAGGGAAATGCAAACCACCTCATGGAAAGAACTCCAGCCATTGAGGGGGGTGGGGGGTGGGGTTTCCACAGAAGATAAATCCCACTAAAATGGGCTCACAAATATTATACTGCACACACAGGACTATCAAGATATGTAACAGATAAGAAATTTTGCACCCAAGTAAAGAGAGAGGAATGTGGAACTGACTTAAACATGAGAATGTTTAAAATATTCAAATAAATAAAGGCAGGAAGTAAGATATATAAACAAGAATAGGGGTACATGAAGAAGGAAAAAAAAAAGAAGCAACTACAGATTCTATAAGTGAAATATATAGTCATGCAACTATATAAAGGATCATGAAGTTGAACGTTGCACCAGTTCCTGGCCCGGCTGGGGTGACAAATGGGAGGGTCTGTCCCCACGGGCTACACCTCACGGAGACCTTGCTGATTCACTGCCCCCACCCACCTCACAACAAGCCTATTGTATTCTCCGCAAACCTGGTGAGAGAGGTTTTGGGAATTTGAGCCGAGTCGGGGAGGACCACACCTGTACAGCAAGAGCGATAATTCATGCTTTGTTTCTTGGCTCTCCCTAATCTCCTAAATCTCCCTCAGTCACCAGTGCAAGCATTCCTGGATGGCCACAGTCAAGAAAGAAGACTCAGAGAGGAAGGCAAGTCTGTGCTGGCTGGGAACTGGCTCTCAGTGCAGAAAGCACCCTGCGAGAAAAGGCAGCGAGGGCGGAGAGGGGCCAACGGTAATCCTGGGTCTTCGCCTGCCCCACCTCTCTCAGCTGAGAACGCAACCCACGCAGAGAGAAATGTTGCTCTTGCCAGATGCATATTTCATCCGCACAGCGGCTTAGCGTCAACGTTATCTTTAAACGTGATGTACGGAGTCGCCAGAACTTGTGGTAGGAATGCCAAACAAAGATGACTTCAGGAACGTTGCAAGTCCAGTCCACAAAGACATTCACTTCTGACAGAGGAAGAAAACCAACGGTGAAAGTTACAGAAGGTGTACACTAACAGCAAGTCCTCGGCAGAGGCTGTTTCATAAGCCCAAGTGACCCTCTCCTCGTTTCATCACCATTAAACCTCCTGAATGGATGGCTGGGACTTTTGGTCTCTGTACTGACCTCTGAGGAGGAGAGAGGAACTAGATATTAAGTTCAATCACCAATGGCCAACGATTTAATCAGTCATGCCTATGTAGTGAACTCTTCATAAAAACCCAAAGGACAGGGTTTGGAGAACCTCTGGGCTGGTGAACCCAAGGAGAGAGGGGCGGGCTCTGAGAGGACGCAGACACTCTGGGCTCTTTCCCACAAACCTTGGTCTGTTTGTCTCTTCCACCTGGCCGTTCCTGAGTTATGTGTGTGCTAGTTAGTTGCTCAGTCATGTCCGACTCTATGCGACCCCATGGATTGTAGCCTGCCGGGCTCCTCTGCCCATGGAATTTTCCAGGCAAGAACACTGAAATGGGTCGCCATATTCTTTTATAACAAACCAGTGATCTAATAAATACAATGTTTCTCTGAGTTCTGGGAGCCACTGAAACAAAGTGATGACACCCAAGGAGGAGGTCGTGGGAACCTCCAAATTACAGCCAGTCGGTCAGAAGCACAGGTGACAACCTGGACGTTCAATTGGCTATGAAGTGACGAGAGGGAAGCGAGCCCTTCACCTATGGGGTCTGATCCAGTCTTCAGGGAGACAGTGTCAGAATGGAGTTAACTCACAGGACACCCAGCAAGCCAGAGAATTGCTTGGAGAAGGCAATGGCACCCCACCCCAGTACTCTTGCCTGGAGAATCCCATGGACGGAGGAGCCTGGTGGGCTGCACTCCATGGGGTCCCTAAGAGTCAGACACGACTGAGCGACTTCACTTTCACTTTTCACTTTCATGCATTGGAGAAGGAAATGGCAACCCACTCCAGTGTTCTTGCCTGGAGAACCCTAGGGACAGGGGCACCTGGTGGGCTGCCGTCTATGGGGTCGCACAGAGTCGGACATGACTGAAGCGACTTAGCAGCAGCAGCATGGGGGGAAAAACCCACATGTAGTAGCTGGTGTCAGAATCATTACATACCATCTTCTAAAAGTGACCAGTGGGGTTTTGTTGTAGCTATTTAGTATTGTTTTATTAACTCTTAGATTTAACCTTATTACCTATGTTTCCATTATTCTCCTTATCAGTGCTCATATTGTCTCATGTTTGGCTAGTGGGAGTCCTTTGAGTTGGGTCCTAAGTCTCTATGACATAGCCCCAGTAGTCTTTGATAACTTCCTTCCTCTTGGTACAAAATGTTCCTAGCTCATCTAGTACATTTCTGGCACCAGACATTTTTTCAAGGATCCCTTCTTCCTTTTAGCAGCCTCTCATCCTTTTTGTTTCCTTTGCCAGCTCTTTTTCTTGTACCTTAACTCAAACTCAGGGACTATCTTGATGGTTCAGGGGCTAAGACTTCATACTCCCAAGGTAGGGGGCTCAGGTTTCATCCCAGGTCATAAATTAGATCCCACAGTGCCACAGCTAAGATCCAGTGTGTTGCAACTAAGACCCCGCACAGCCAAATAAATGAATTAAAAAAAATTTTTTTCTAAAAAAGACTCAAAGTCAGCCTTTGACCTCCTTTTACATCCCTATAGTTTCTCCCATCAGTGAAAGTCACAATCGGTCACACTTCAACTAGCACTCCATGTTGGTCTATATTCCTGCATTCTTAACTAGAACAAGCTCTTCAACCTGGTCCGTCAGGCCTTCCCCTACCTCTGCACCTCTGCTATTTCTTCCTTCACGAGGAATTCAATTTGACATGATTCAATTTAAATTTATTGAGTGTCTTCTGTGTCCTAAATGTCATATGCTTATTGTTGGCATTGATGGTAATAATTCCAACAGCTATTAACTTTTCTTAAGTACTTACCATGTATCTAAGAGCTTTGCATGCACCAATCGCATCATGTCTGACTCTTTGCAACCCCATGGACTGTAGCCCATCATGACCCTCTGTCCACGGGATTTTCCAGGCAAGAATACTGGAGTGAGTTGCCATTTACTCCTCCAGGGGAATCGTCTCGACTCAGGGATCTAACCCAAGTTTTTTGCATTTCCTGCACTGGCAGACAGGTTGTTTACCATGGTGCCACCAGGGACTTTACAGACATTATATCTTAACAATCATTCCTCTTAACAATCCTATAATATAATCACAATTATTAATGTCCGTTTCATGGAGTAAGATACTAAGGCACAGAGAGACTGCGAACCTTCCCCAGGTCTCACAGCAAATAAGAGGCAAGGCCAACTCTGTCTGACTCCACGTGACGGTTAATTGTATGTGTCACCTTGACTGGGCAAAAGGGATGCCCAGATAGCTGATAGAACGTCATTTCTGGTGTGCTGTGAGGGTGTTTCTGGAAGAGAATGGCATTTGTATTGGTAGACTGAGTAAAGCAAAAGGCCCTCCCCACTGTGCCCAGGCAGCAGCCCATCCCGAGAGCCTGAGTAGAACAAGAGAGAGAAGAACGGCGAGTTCGCCCTTTCCGACTGACACAGCCACTTCTCCGGCTCTCCGACCTTGACACTCATAGTTCTGTGACTTTCAGACTCAGGCAGGGACTTACAACATCTGTCCTCTGAATTCCTGAGCCTTTTGTCTCAGACTAAATTATAGTACCAGCTTCCCAGGACCTCCAGCTTGCAGACAGCGTATCATGGGACTTCTCAGCCTCCATCACCTCCATCAGCCATTGGCTAAAATTAATTTCCTTCGATCTGTCCCCATGCATCCTTTTGGTTATGTTGCTCTGGAGAACTCTCGCTAACACACTTCCAAACCTTGTCTTGACCACTAAGCCATTTGTTTGTTTCCCTCCCCTCTGTCTGGCCTAATTCCACATGTTCTACAAAACTGACCCCAAGTCCCCTGCCTTCTAAGAAGCCTCCCCTCCCACTCTGACCAGCGTGGCTCGTCCTCTCCCTAAACTCCTTCACCACAGTGAGGCACGTCAGAAGACACTGTGTGCAGTTTCGCCCCACTCAGCTGCAGACTCTGATTCCCTGAGTCTGGGGTAGAACCTGAGACTCTGCATTTCTGCCAAGCTCCCAGGTGATGCTGCTGCTTCTGGTCCATGAACTACATTTTAAATAGCCAGGATATAGGAGACATACACACATGTTTTCAAGTCTATTTACTCAAACATGAACAACAGTGATCTCTGGACACTCCCTTCTTTCTTGGCTGCTCTACACAGCACGTAGGATCTTAGTTCCCTGAAAAGGGGTTGAACCCCTTGACGCATGCCCCCTACAGTAGAAGCATGGAGCCCTAACCACTGAACCACCAGGGACATCCCCCTCTTTTTTTAAAATTTATATGTTTCTATATTTTTCACTTTTCTATCAATGGATACAGATTATTTTTATAATCAGAAGGAGGTATATAAGTATTAAGTTCACAAGGATTCTCACAGTATTCAAAATAAAGTTCAGATCTCTTCACTCAGCACCAGTAGCTCTTTGTGATCCGGCCCTTTGCAGATTCCGTGTCCTAATCTCTGGCAACCCCTGAATACACTTTCCACATGCCCACAGAACCTTCCAAATCATCTGTAGTTCTCTAGACACTTCTCCCTGCTCTCTCATCCCCCCGCCTTCCTCTGACTCACCCTTCAGGTTAGCCTCAGGGGCTGCCTCCTTCAGGAAGCCTCTCCCAGCTCTGCCATCTCCGCTCTCTGCTCTGCGCACCAACCAGAGACAGGCTGGCCGCAATGCCCTTCACCTCACATGTTGCTTTGCCCACCTTCCCTCATAGACTGGGGCTCCCCAAGCAGAGGCTATCTTTATTTTTATATTCTCAGCATTTAGATAGTGCCAGGCCTGTAGCTGGCACTCAGTAAGTTCCTGAATGGATATACAAAAATAACTTGCAAAATGCTACATGCGGGCTCACCTGGAGACACAGTGGATAAGAATCCACTTGCCAATGCGGGGGGACATATTTGATCTCTGGTTCAGGAAGATTCTCCATTCCACGAAGCAACCAAGCCCATACCCCACAACTACTGAGCCTGCACTCTAGAGCCCCTGAGCCACAGTGACTGGAGGCTGGGGCCGGTGCTCCGCAACAAGAAAAGCCGCTGCAATGAGAAGCCCATGGGCCATAACCAAGAGTAGCTCCCGCCTGCCACAACTAGCGCAAAGCAACAAAGACCCAGCAAGGCCAAAAATAAATAAAATTTAAAATGCTCTGGGCTTCCCAAATATTGTTCTTATTACCCTTACTCTGAGGATGAAAAAACAAATTCAGACCATTAGGTGACTTGTCCTAAGTCTCAAAGCTAATGAATGGGAGAACCTAGTTACCATGAGATTTATTTACGCATCTTATATATGATCTCTCTATATATCTATATGATCTCTTAATTTCAAATGCATTTTAAAAACCCTACATTTTTACTCCCCGCCCACCATGATTATTGTTTTCAACATCTTATTTTATATCTTTTTGTTTCATGTATCCTTCAACTATTTATTGTGGAGATAGATGATTTTGCTGCTTCTGTCTTTTAACCTTTCTACTAGCTTTGTACATGATTGATTTACTACCTTTACTATGTATCTGCATTTACCAGTTTCTTTTTTTTCCTTTCATAATTTTTATGTTTCTAGTTGTACCTTTTCTTTCTTTGCTTAGAGAAATTCCTTTGACATTTCTTATAAAGCTGGTTTGATGGTGCTCAACTCTTTCAGTTTTTGCTTGTCTATAAAACATCTGATCTTTCCATCAAATATGAATGAGAGGCTGGCTGGGTAAAGCATTCTTGGTTGTAGGTGTTTTCCTTTCATTACCTTAATTATATCATGCCACTCCTTCCTGGCCTGCAGAGTTTCTGCTGAAACGTCAACTGGTGGCCTTATTGGAGTTCCTGTTGTACAGAGATTGTTGTTTTTCCCTTGTTGCTTTTAACAGTCTCTCTTCATCTTAATTACACTGTGTCTTGCTGTGGTCCTCTTTGGGTCATCCTGTTTGGAACTCTCTGTGCTTCCTGGACCTGGACGTCTGCTTCCTTTCTCAGGTTAGGTAAGTTTTCAGCTATTAAGGCTTCAAATACATTATTTGCCCTTACTCTCTCCCTTCTCCTTCAAGGACCCCTATTAGTACACCTGAGTGTTTCAAAAGGTCCCTTAAACTGTCCTCATCTCTTTTGGGGATTCCCTGGTGGCTCAGATGAAAAAGAATCTGCCTGCAAACCTGGATTCAATCCCCAGGTTGGGAAGATCCCCCAGAGAAGGCAATAGCAACCCACTCCAGTATTCTTGCCTGGAGAATCCCATGGACAGAGAAGCCTGGTGGGCCACAGTCCACGGGGCAGCAAAGAGTTGGCCACAGCTGAGTGACTAACACACACACTGTCCTCTCTTTTTATTCTTTTTTTTCTTTTCTCTATTCAGCTTCTGTGATTTCCACTACTATCTTTTATCTCACTGATTCATTCTTCTGTATTATTTAATCTAGCTATTGATTCTTTCTAGGGTATTCTTTTTTACTATGGTTATTGTAGTCTTCATCTCTGTTAGTTCTTATTTATATTTTTTTACTCTTTACTTAAAACTTCTAACTTCTCACTGTGTTCATCCATTCTTCTCCCGGGTTCTTTGATCACTTTATGATCATTACTTGGAACTCTTTATTGAATAGCTTACTTATCTCCACTTCACCTGGCTTTCTTGGAGTTTTGTCTTATTCCTTTGTTTGGAACACGTTTCTCTGGTGCCTTATTTGCCTAATTTGTTGTTTATATTTCTATGTATCTGGTAGGTTCATTGTATTTCTCAGCCTTGGAGACGTGGCCTTTTGTAGGAAATGTCCTATGAGTTCCAGCCGCACATTCCCTTCTGGTCACTAGAGCTACATGCTCTAGGGGTGCTTTCTACGTGGGCTGCGTGGATCCTTCTGTTGTGGTGGCAGGCTACCGTGGACAATCTGGTAGGCACGGCTGGACCCTGGTCCAGTGGGCTGCCAGGCCCAGCCTTGTGTGGAGGCTGCTGACTGCTGGTTGATGGGCTCGGTCACAAGGCAGCCAGCAGCAGAACCCCAGGCTGGGGAGGGGGGTGGCCCCTGGGGCGGGGGGTGCCCCTGGGGCAGTGCTGGCTCCCTGGTGAGTAGGGCTGGATCATGAGGCAGCTGGCTGAAGAGTTCAAGGTATCTCAGCGCTAGTGTTGGCCTGCTGGTGGGTGGGGCCAAGGCCCAGGGGTCTCTGGTTACAGGGCCTGGGGGTCCTGAAGCTGGCATCAGCCTGCTGATATCCAGAGGAGCCCGATCCCAGGACCACTGGTGGAGGGTCCTGCTGGCCGTGTTGGCCAGCTGGTAGAGAGGGCCAGGGCTCAGGGAGCTCCCAGGGCCTGCTCTGGCCTGCTGGTGAGTTGGCTGTGTCCTGCCCTGGCAGACTGCAGGTCTGCAGTGGCTCTGGGGCTGGTGTCTGCCGGCTGGTGAATGGTGTTGGGGTCCAGGGGATGTTGGGGCTGGTGCCTGCCCCCTGGCATGTGGGGCCAGGTCCTAGACCACATGGGAGAACCAGAATTCAAACCCCAATTTTCTAATCCTCTTTCTACTTTACCTCAACTACTTTCATTAAATACGAACAAGAAAAAAGTACATCACCCTCTTTTGGATCAGGTAGATGGAGAGTTGTTTCACAAGAGTGATGCCAAAAGCTTGGTTTCTCTATACGTGGATGGCCAATCAACTCTCGAAGACAGGGTTTTGGGTGAAGCAGAAGAAGATAGCTTTATTGCTTTGCCGGGCAAAGGGGAACACTGTGGGCTCATGCACTCAAAATAATGTGTCCCAGCTTGGGGAAGATAGCGACAAGTTTTAGAATAAGTGTTCAAAGAAGGCATGATCAGCTTGTGGACACTGTTCTGATGGGTTGGTGGTGAGCTAAGTAGGAGTCAGCATCATCAGCCTTCAGGTCAACTAGTCTGGAGTCTACATGCCGGTGGCCAGCCTACCATCCTTAATCATTAACTTCTCCCACCTGGAAGAGGTTTCAGTATCTGCAAAATAGCTGGAAGATACTGTTGTGTGTATCCATTGATGGGGAAGCAGGACCTTGCCCCAAGGCTGCTCTTGATTGTTTCTTTCTCTGCATACCCTCCCTTCCCTAACTAACAGCTGCTTGAATCTGCCCATTGGGACTCAGGGAAGGTCATGTAGGCTGCATTGGCAGGCAGGTTCTTTACCACTGAGCCACCAGGAAAGCCCTTCTTCACCTTAGGAAATGCCATCCTGAGCCGGGACCACTCCTCTCAGCAGTTCAAGTTTTTGTTGTTTGCATTGTGTGCCTTGTGGGACCTCAGTTACCTGGGCAGGGATCCATCCTGGGCCACAGTAGGGAAAGCCCGAGATCCTAACCACTAGGCCACCAGGGAATTCCTTCAGCAGCCCATGTTGACCCACGATTTACACTTCCTGCCAACATCCACCCAGGGTCAACATTCACTGTATTCTGTTCGGAATACAGAACACGCCAAGACAAACCTCTGTCCCCAAGGATCCCATAGGTGCTGAGGGAGACAAGCAAGTGCACAATTTCTAGATGCTGTAATGAGGGCCATGAGGTGCTAAGGGAGGGCCCCAGCGGTGGGGGTGGAAGGTGGGCAGGGGAAGTCAGGGAGGCTTTGCAGTGAAGATGATGTATGACCAGAACCTTGAGGGTGCTGGTTCTGTAACCAGTCAGTACATCTGCCTTCTGCCCCCTCTTTGCTCTCTTCTATACAGTCCATCTCCTCGAAGGGGTGTGAATTCCTCAAGCACAGGGAACGTGTCACCTTCATCCACACATTCCCTAAAGCACCCAGCTGAACAGCTGCACAGCTTCCCAAATACCAGTGTGATGTTCTCAGCACGTCCTGCCAGACCCTGGCCTGACCATGAAGCATGCCCAGGGAGCAAGAGGGCCCTGCCCAGGGAGGCAGGCAACTGAAACAGCCCACAAAGCAGGTCACTCCCACTTAGACGTCCCACTGGTAGTCTGTTAATCACCTTCCTTCCCAAGCCAGCGTTTCCTCTCTGCACTGGGCAGGCACCGGGATGCTCCGGGGGCCCAGGCTGGACAGTTCCGGGTGGTCTTGATCGTTCCTCTTCCTCGCGTCCTGCAGCTCAGTAGCGGCCGCCCTGCGGACTCTTTCTGCAGACTTTCCTCAAGTCTGTACTTTCCTGCCTACTCTTACCACCACCGCTCCAGTGCAGGCTTGTATCATCACCAGCCTCACTTGTCATCTTCTGGTCCCCATTCTCCCCCACCCCCAGTGGCCAGTGGTTCTGCTTCCTGTAGTACAGTTGTATTTACAAGTTAAATCTGTAGTCTGGAACTCAAAAGCATCAATAATCTAGCCCTTATCCCTCACCTTAACCCTTTTTCTGGTTGTTGCTTCTCCAGATGTGTCCTGCACGTTTGCTCCTCTGTATTTTTATTCATGTTATTCCTCCCCTTGGATGGTCCTCCTCTCAGTACCTGTTCCACATGCCCCATTGATAGCTAGCAAATGGGATAGAGACCCAATGTTCAAGACTCTTGTCAAATCCTATCTTCCATGAAGTTATTCTTAAGGATCCTATCAGAGGGAGACTGCTTTTCCAAATTCTTGCTGGTCTTACTGTCTATACCCCATGCAACACTGGCCACACATACCACCTCCTATCAGAGCTATTTGGGAACATTCCCTTTGTTCCTGGCTAGATTATGGTTCTGTTCCTAAGCAGCTGTCCTTGATGCTGCTCTACCCAAAGAAAAGCAGGGATGGGTAGTGACAAAAGGGAGGCTTTGATATTAGGCTTATCTGGATTCTTATAGGGCCACACATATGCCCTTAGGGAATTTATGGACATGAGTCTGGGTGAATTCCTAGACATACACACATGTTTTCAAGTCTATTTACTCAAACATGAACAACAGTGATCTCTGGACACTCCCTTCTTTCTTGGCTGCTCTACACAGCACGTAGGATCTTAGTTCCCTGAAAAGGGGTTGAACCCCTTGACGCATGCCCCCTACAGTAGAAGCATGGAGTCCTAACCACTGAACCACCAGGGACATCCCCCTCTTTTTTTAAAATTTATATGTTTCTATATTTTTCACTTTTCTATCAATGGATACAGATTATTTTTATAATCAGAAGGAGGTATATAAGTATTAAGTTCACAAGGATTCTCACAGTATTCAAAATAAAGTTCAGATCTCTTCACTCAGCACCAGTAGCTCTTTGTGATCTGGCCCTTTGCAGATTCCGTGTCCTAATCTCTGGCAACCCCTGAATACACTTTCCACATGCCCACAGAACCTTCCAAATCATCTGTAGTTCTCTAGACACTTCTCCCTGCTCTCTCATCCCCCCGCCTTCCTCTGACTCACCCTTCAGGTTAGCCTCAGGGGCTGCCTCCTTCAGGAAGCCTCTCCCAGCTCTGCCATCTCCACTCTCTGCTCTGCGCACCAACCAGAGACAGGCTGGCCGCAATGCCCTTCACCTCACATGTTGCTTTGCCCACCTTCCCTCATAGACTGGGGCTCCCCAAGCAGAGGCTATCTTTATTTTTATATTCTCAGCATTTAGATAGTGCCAGGCCTGTAGCTGGCACTCAGTAAGTTCCTGAATGGATATACAAAAATAACTTGCAAAATGCTACATGCGGGCTCACCTGGAGACACAGTGGATAAGAATTCACTTGCCAATGCGGGGGGACATATTCGATCTCTGGTTCAGGAAGATTCTCCATTCCACGAAGCAACCAAGCCCATACCCCACAACTACTGAGCCTGCACTCTAGAGCCCCTGAGCCACAATGACTGGAGCCTGGGGCCAGTGCTCTGCAACAAGAAAAGCCGCTGCAATGAGAAGCCCATGAACCATAACCAAGAGTAGCTCCCGCCTGCCACAACTAGCGCAAGGCAACAAAGACCCAGCAAGGCCAAAAATAAATAAAATTTAAAATGCTCTGGGCTTCCCAAATATTGTTCTTATTACCCTTACTCTGAGGATGAAAAAACAAATTCAGACCATTAGGTGACTTGTCCTAAGTCTCAAAGCTAATGAATGGGAGAACCTAGTTACCATGAGATTTATTTATGCGTCTTATATATGATCTCTCTATATATCTATATGATCTCTTAATTTCAAATGCATTTTAATAACCCTACATTTTTACTCCCCGCCCACCATGATTATTGTTTTCAACATCTTATTTTATATTTTTGTTTCATCTTCAGCTATTTATTGTGGAGATAGATGATTTTACTGCTTCTGTCTTTTAACCTTTCTGCTAGCTTTGTACATGATTGATTTACTACCTTTACTATGTATCTGCATTTACCAGTTTCTTTTTTTTCCTTTCATAATTTTTACGTTTCTAGTTGTACCTTTTCTTTCTTTGCTTAGAGAAATTCCTTTGACATTTCTTATAAAGCTGGTTTGATGGTGCTCAACTCTTTCAGTTTTTGCTTCTCTATAAAACATCTGATCTTTCCATCAAATATGAATGAGAGGCTGACTGGGTAAAGCATTCTTGGTTGTAGGTGTTTTCCTTTCATTACCTTAATTATATCATGCCACTCCTTCCTGGGCTGCAGAGTTTCTGCTGAAAAGTCAGCTGGTGGCCTTATGGGAGTTCCTGTTGTACAGAGCTTGTTGTTTTTCCCTTGTTGCTTTTAACAGTCTCTCTTCATCTTAATTACACTGTGTCTTGCTGTGTTCCTCTTTGGGTCATCCTGTTTGGAACTCTCTGTGCTTCCTGGACCTGGACGTCTGCTTCCTTTCTCAGGTTAGGTAAGTTTTCAGCTATTAAGGCTTCAAATACATTATTTGCCCTTACTCTCTCCCTTCTCCTTCAAGGACCCCTATTAGTACACCTGAGTGTTTCAAAAGGTCCCTTAAACTGTCCTCATCTCTTTTGGGGATTCCCTGGTGGCTCAGATGAAAAAGAATCTGCCTGCAAACCTGGATTCAATCCCCAGGTTGGGAAGATCCCCCAGAGAAGGCAATAGCAACCCACTCCAGTATTCTTGCCTGGAGAATCCCATGGACAGAGAAGCCTGGTGGGCCACAGTCCACGGGGCAGCAAAGAGTTGGCCACAGCTGAGTGACTAACACACACACTGTCCTCTCTTTTTATTCTTTTTTTTCTTTTCTCTATTCAGCTTCTGTGATTTCCACTACTATCTTTTATCTCATGGTCCAGTGGGCTGCCAGGCCCAGCCTTGTGTGGAGGCTGCTGACTGCTGGTTGATGGGCTCGGTCACAAGGCAGCCAGCAGCAGAACCCCAGGCTGGGGAGGGGGGTGGCCCCTGGGGCGGGGGGTGCCCCTGGGGCAGTGCTGGCTCCCTGGTGAGTAGGGCTGGATCATGAGGCAGCTGGCTGAAGAGTTCAAGGTATCTCAGCGCTAGTGTTGGCCTGCTGGTGGGTGGGGCCAAGGCCCAGGGGTCTCTGGTTACAGGGCCTGGGGGTCCTGAAGCTGGCATCAGCCTGCTGATATCCAGAGGAGCCCGATCCCAGGACCACTGGTGGAGGGTCCTGCTGGCCGTGTTGGCCAGCTGGTAGAGAGGGCCAGGGCTCAGGGAGCTCCCAGGGCCTGCTCTGGCCTGCTGGTGAGTTGGCTGTGTCCTGCCCTGGCAGACTGCAGGTCTGCAGTGGCTCTGGGGCTGGTGTCTGCCGGCTGGTGAATGGTGTTGGGGTCCAGGGGATGTTGGGGCTGGTGCCTGCCCCCTGGCATGTGGGGCCAGGTCCTAGACCACATGGGAGAACCAGAATTCAAACCCCAATTTTCTAATCCTCTTTCTACTTTACCTCAACTACTTTCATTAAATACGAACAAGAAAAAAGTACATCACCCTCTTTTGGATCAGGTAGATGGAGAGTTGTTTCACAAGAGTGATGCCAAAAGCTTGGTTTCTCTATACGTGGATGGCCAATCAACTCTCGAAGACAGGGTTTTGGGTGAAGCAGAAGAAGATAGCTTTATTGCTTTGCCGGGCAAAGGGGAACACTGTGGGCTCATGCACTCAAAATAATGTGTCCCAGCTTGGGGAAGATAGCGACAAGTTTTAGAATAAGTGTTCAAAGAAGGCATGATCAGCTTGTGGACACTGTTCTGATGGGTTGGTGGTGAGCTAAGTAGGAGTCAGCATCATCAGCCTTCAGGTCAACTAGTCTGGAGTCTACATGCCGGTGGCCAGCCTACCATCCTTAATCATTAACTTCTCCCACCTGGAAGAGGTTTCAGTATCTGCAAAATAGCTGGAAGATACTGTTGTGTGTATCCATTGATGGGGAAGCAGGACCTTGCCCCAAGGCTGCTCTTGATTGTTTCTTTCTCTGCATACCCTCCCTTCCCTAACTAACAGCTGCTTGAATCTGCCCATTGGGACTCAGGGAAGGTCATGTAGGCTGCATTGGCAGGCAGGTTCTTTACCACTGAGCCACCAGGAAAGCCCTTCTTCACCTTAGGACATGCCATCCTGAGCCGGGACCACTCCTCTCAGCAGTTCAAGTTTTTGTTGTTTGCATTGTGTGCCTTGTGGGACCTCAGTTACCTGGGCAGGGATCCATCCTGGGCCACAGTAGGGAAAGCCCGAGATCCTAACCACTAGGCCACCAGGGAATTCCTTCAGCAGCCCATGTTGACCCACGATTTACACTTCCTGCCAACATCCACCCAGGGTCAACATTCACTGTATTCTGTTCAGAATACAGAACACGCCAAGATAAACCTCTGTCCCCAAGGATCCCAGAGGTGCTGAGGGAGACAAGCAAGTGCACAATTTCTAGATGCTGTAATGAGGGACAGGAGGTGCTAAGGGAGGGCCCCAGCGGTGGGGGTGGAAGGTGGGCAGGGGAAGTCAGGGAGGCTTTGCAGTGAAGATGATGTATGACCAGAACCTTGAGGGTGCTGGTTCTGTAACCAGTCAGTACATCTGCCTTCTGCCCGCTCTTTGCTCTCTTCTATACAGTCCATCTCCTCGAAGGGGTGTGAATTCCTCAAGCACAGGGAACGGGTCACCTTCATCCACACATTCCCTAAAGCACCCAGCCGAGCAGCCGCACAGCTTCCCAAATACCAGTGTGATGTTCTCAGCACGTCCTGCCAGACCCTGGCCTGACCATGAAACATGCCCAAGGGAGCAAGAGGGCCCTGCCTAGGGAGGCAGGCAACTGAAACCGCCCACAAAGCAGGTCACTCCCACTTAGACGTCCCACTGGTGGTTTGTTCATCACCTTCCTTCCCAAGCCAGCGTTTCCTCTCTGCACTGGGCAGGCACCGGGATGCTCCGGGGGCCCANCCAGCTCGAGCTTGGCAATAAGAACTCTCTTGCTTTTGCATCGGATATCGGCTCCCTGGTGGTCATTGGGAGATTTCGTGACTTGGGCATAACAGTTCACTGGGTCACGAAGAGTTGGACACGACTGAATGACTGAACTGAACTGAATTGACTGATGGCAGATAATGAGAAAGATGTGTGGATTCCAGATCTCAAGGGTCTTCAATAACCAGAATTCCTCTTTCTGCCACAAAGAGGTTGGAGTTGAAGGACAGATGCCTGGAGACAGGTAAACCAAACAAATACCTACTGCAGTAAATCCAGTGACAGACCTTATATTCCAGGGCAGGAACCCAGTCATCATGTCTGAGTTATCTGTTTTTATAGCATCACAGATCCTCTTGTATGTTTTATCTCCAGGAATGGAGTAATTTGGGTAAGAATTCCTGGTTCCATGGCTGTGTCACTGTCCTCCTATATTTCTGGATGGAAGCTTATCTCTTATACTTGATTTTCTCTTTACAGGTAGATTTTCTTCTTTATCTCTGCTAGATTATTTGTTGTGGAGTTACACCTTGGATCTCTATGGAGTTTACCAATTACATGGTTTCTCACATGCTACCTATCACTTAGTTTTCTGATTATCTTGTACTACCTATAAAGCTAGAGGTATGTTTTTAGCATTGGCCCCATCTCTATTCAACTCAAGGACAGACTTCAGACCCTTCCATTCAGTCTAGTTCTGGATCGTGTGTTGCAAGATCCAACAAGGTCCATATTTAAAGATCTCTCATTTTCAAAATGTGATTAACAATATTACAACCAAGTTAATGATCAGGATGCTGCATGATTCAAATGAAATAACTAGATATCAAATTGAACCTAAATCTATAAAGTTCTATACAAGTGTAAAATCCTATTGTTTGTCAGGAAGCATTTAATAGGAGGCTTCCTGTGTGCTGTTTTGGATCTGTCAGGAATTCTCTGTTCCTTATTAATTCCTGAATAAGCCTCTCCTGGGGCTGAGGAATCCAGGCATTTCCTTCATTAGTTTCTCTATATGGTGATAAGTACCTTCTTCCTTTTTATGAACCATATGGTAAAAGTGATTATTTACAACTCTCTCTCTCTTTAATATGGATCACCTATGTTTTGTAAGTCTGGAATTTTAATCTTTATCTTTGCTGAGAATAACTACAGTATATATGCCTACACCATGTTGATTAAAACACCTCTGCTCCATCAGAGCTTTGGTCCCCGTGTCTTGTTTTCTCTCTCTCTCTCTCCCTGTCTCTCTTTTTCAGGCTGATCCCCTGGAGCACAGAGGCTCTCTGAGTTCACTTTCCTGCCCGGGCTTCTAAGACCCTCTCAAGAAGGCGCTCTGTGCCTTCACCCTATCAAGAGGGCGCCTGAGGCCTCTGTGAACAGAGCAATCCCCACGTCAGGGACTTTATTGGCTTTCTGCATAAACCAAGGAATATCAGCCTCTTTTTCTCTCCTTTACTTTCTTATCGGTCTACTCCAGACCACCAGGTTCCAGTCCATTAAAGGACCTCAACAACTGTTAAAAATAAAATTTAAGAATCAGATGCAATGATAGTAATTGATGCTTAGTATATTGATTGAAACTGTGCATCTGAAAGAGAATAAAACGAAATAGTTATGGAAAGTTACTATTCTTCTTTCTGAAAGAGAAAAATAACATAACTGGATTAGATTGGCAGCTGAAAATTGACATGGCAATTTTGACATCTATTATGGTTCCATCTTTTCACAAAGTGAAATTCTATTATTTTGCTTTTAGGAGGAAAGTTTGCAAAGTAAGAGAAAAATTTATCCAAATGGCTTTAAATCTTAGAAAACTTCTACTCCAGCATACTTCCTTCTCTATGTATCATGTCATATTTATACTCAAGACCTGAAACTTAATGTTTTCCATGAAATATGCTGATGCTTATATGTTCACTCTTCAAATTTTACAGCCACATAAAAGGTGAAAAATAATCATCTGTGTATGTGCACCATTATCAGCACAATTGTCCCAAAATAGCTCTAAAATTTGTTCTTTCTGAAGCTTAAATTGTACTCTTAAAATGATTGCATAATATTTCAAAATAGGTGATAAGTAAGAAAAAATTAAGATTCTTTTTTGGTTGTTAGAACAGTAAGGTATCTTCGAGGAAATATTTTGCTAACCTTAGGTTTGTCTTACTAGGTTATTGAAGTCAATGAAATTCTGTTTCTAAAGAAGTCATGATATCAAGGTAACACACCACAGTTTTTTGGTTGAATTCAGCTTTTAAAAAGTGCTGAATTAACCCCACCAGGAGAAAATTCATTGAGAGAAAAGAGAGGAGGGCAGATTTGTAATATGGACAGCTGATTAAAAAAGAGAGAGGAAAGAAATAAGAATTTTACCTGAGTTAGAATAATAATTGGCAAATTTCCATTTAATGTGAATGGCAAAATCAACATAAATTTACATGCTTCATGTAATCAACAAAAGTAGAGAACTTAAACTGTAAACAGGAGTATTTAAAAGCAAAGAAACAGCCACTCATGTCTGGAGCAGATCTGCCATTATTCAAAATGAATATCATTCCTGTGAAGATATTTTCTTTTTTTTTTTTCCTTTTCTTTTTTTGGGGGAGAGGAGGTGTGGTTGGAAGTGAGAAAGCAAAGATAATAAAGATATTTATAGTTTAATAATTATAACTTCAAATGATAACAGAGCTTCATTTTGGGGGGAAACTTTTCTGATGTCATCAAAAAGATGAGTTAAAACAGAGTCATTACGGTTATGGGCTTCCCAGGTGGCGCTAGTGGTAAAGAATCCACCTGCTAATGCAGGAAACACAAGAGATGCGGGTTCGATCCCTGAGTCAGGAAGATCCCCTGGAGGAGGGCATGGCAACCCACTCCATGGAAAATTCCATGGGCAGAGGAGCCTGGGGGGCTACAATCCATGGGGCTGCAAAGAGTTGGACATGACTGAGCACATATGGTTATATTTTACTGACTGAGAAATTGAGACATAAAATAAAATATCTCACTTATAAGAAATCTGTTTTTATATTAATGCTTGAATTGACTACTTTTGAAATATTTTAGTGTCCTCTTGTAACTTCTAAGAGATCTGCAGAAGGCTCATGTATTTTCTCACAAGTTTACTTGGATACCGTTGATCTGAGTTTAGGGTACACACTAGTACACAATTGCAAGATACTCAAAGGATTCTACTCTTAAGACACAGGTGATGAGCAGGTGCAATAGTAATGCACAGAAAAGCAGGATTCTTTACTTAGACTTCTTTCAAAAGTAGAAGATCGTGCTCTTAATGTTCTACCTAAATGGAGATCTCAGTTCCCAACATTTTGCAGAAGAGTTATTAAAACTCACATGTAGAGTCCAAAAAAGACTTACCAGAAATGTATTTAAATCCATTACTAAACTTTTCAGTGCTATATATATATATATATACGAGTCTGTGTCTATTTCTGCCCTTTGAATATATTAAATTGTACTGCTGGACTTTTGAGGAAGGCATATTTACAATATTAGATAAATGCAGAGTATCATTTCTCTAATGGGAAAAATAAGATCTCTACTCATATTTAATCTTTTTCTCAGAAGTTATGTAGTTTTTCATATAGTAAGAGTGCTCACACTTGGAATAATTATATATTTTAAACAAGTCTTGGAGAAGGACATAATGAAGAATTATGTGGAAAAAATTTTATAGGATTGTGTAGTATACATAAAAGATGTATAAAAATGATCATTATTTCTGTCTGCTTTGTGCCAAAGGCATTAAATTTTGAAAGAGAGCAAATTATTCACATCCTTATAAACTGGGTATTTAAAGAAATTCTATATTTATCACATCTTTCTTTTCTTTATAAAAATTTTATACCAGTATCTTATTGAAATGGATGTACCATACTAGAGAATTTAGCAGTATTCAAAGAGAAGTAAATAGCCAAAATTCCTTCCTTCTGAGAGTTTACAAACCAAGAAAAGAAATACAATTAAATAAATGTTAATTAAGCAAGATTTTCATTAATCACAAGACTCCATGAGAGGAATAAATGATTTTTAAAAACGTAAAAAGATTCAAGGTTAAGTGCATCTGTTTTTCCTTGGTGTCCCGCTGTGCTGACTTTTGTCACAGGCCAAGGCTGAAGCTGCCTGCTGCCATGTTGTCTTACTGTGGGCCGCTGCAACAAAGTCCAGTGGACTAAGTGGTCATAAACAACAGAAGTGCATCTCACAGTTCTGGAGAATGAAAGTCCAAGAGCAGCGGGCCGGGGTGGCTGAGTGCTGGTGAGGGCACCCTTCCAGCTGCCCGCTGCCTACTTCTCGTTGTGTCCCCACATAGTAGGAGTGAGGCAGGGCTCAGCCATCTCTTTTACAAGGACACTAATCCCACTCATGAGGTCTCTGCCCTGTTGACCTAACCACCTCTCCAAAGCCCCACCTCCTCATTCTGACACATTGGTAGTTAGGCTATCAGCAGATGAATTTGGGGGACACACAAACCTTCTGTTCATAACACCTGTTTCCTCTACTATTCAAAGAGCTCATCAAAGACAGCCTAGTGCTGGCACAAGGTATAAGCTAGTAACGTCTCACTATAATTGGTATATTGCCATGAGGGTTAAACTGACAAGACAGATTCATGTGGTTTAAATACGTTTCCAACAGCAAACTGTGCCACCATAAAAAGAATAAATCAAGAAAGTAGCCTGAACAACATTCTTCTCTGGGGGACCTCAAAATATCAGGCATAGCTTTTATACGATGTCTCTTTCCCTGGCTCAAGATTTAGCTTCACAGTAGCAGACAGCACTTACGATGTACAGAACATTGTTCTCAGGAGAACCTGCCTGAGTTTAGGGTTTCTCCGTCTTCATGGTGGCTCAGTGGTAAAGAATTTGCCTACAATGCAGGAGATGTGGGTTTGATACCTGGGTTAGGAATATTCCCAGCAGAAGGAAAAGGCAACCCACTTCAGTATTCTTGCCTGGGAAATTCCATGGACAGAGGAGCCTGGAGGGGTATTGTCCATGGGGTCACAAAAAAATTGGACACAACTAAGGAACTAAACAACAACAAAACTTTCTATTGATACTTGTATATGGCAGATGCCATGACTCCTCATATCCACATGGTGAGGACCAAAGTCAGCGTGGCAAGGAAGCAAACCAAGGACAGGGACATAAACAAATAATTATAAATAATTATACACATCAGGGTTTCCAACACTTGGGATCTCTCATATAACTTACTCTAACTTTATTTTGTAATACGTGGCAAATTATCTTTCTGTTCCTTCCTAAACCTTGAACTCTACCTTTATATATATATAACATCCATTAATGTACATTGTGAGGCAAAAATCTATCAGTGCAAAGGCTTTGGATTATCTGTGTTTTTCTTCTTGAAGAGAAGCAGCTGGTATGGAAATGCATTTTGTTCCTCTTTTGGGACATATCAAGAGCTAAAGGCAGTTCAAGCTTTGATTAATATTTTCTTGCTTTTATTGCTCTTCTCTCATATGTGTATGAAATGTTCCCTTGGTATCTCCAATATTCTTCAAGAGATTGCTAGTCTTTCCCATTTTATTGTTTTCCTCTATTTCTTTGCACTGTTCACTTAAGAAGTCTTTCTTATTTCTCATTACTATTTTCAGAACTCTGAATCCAGAACTCTGCATTCAGTTGGGTACCAAGGGAATATTTCATGCAAAGACAGGCACAATAAAGGACAAAAACAGCAAGGAACTAACAGAAGCAGAAGATATTAAGAAGAGGTGGTGAGAATACACAGAAGAACTGTACCATAAAGTTCTCAATGACCCAGATAACCACGATGGTGTGGTCACTCACCTAGAGCCAGACATCCTGGAGTATGAACTCAAATGAGCCTTAGGAAGCATAGCTATGAACAAAGCTAGTGGAAGTGATGGAATTTCAGCTGAACTATTTCAAATCCTAAAAGGTGAAAGTACTGCACTTAGTATGGCAGCAAATTTGGAAAACTCAGCAGTGGCCACAGGACTGGAAAAGGTCAGTTTTCATCCCAATCTCAAAGAAGGGCAATGGCAAAGAATGTTCATATTACTGCATAATTGCACCCATTTCATATGCTAGCAAGGTAATGCTCAAAATCCTTCAAGCTAGGCTTCAACAGTACATCATCTGAGAAATTCCACAAGTACAAGCTGGATTTAGAAAAAGCAGAGGAACCAGAGATTAAACTGACAACATCTGCTGGATCATAGAAAAAAGAAGGGAATTCCAAAAAATATCTACTTCTGCTTCATTTACTACACTAAAGCCTTTGACTGTGTGGATCACAACAAACTGTGGAATATTCTTAAAGAGATGGGAATACCAGACCACCTTACTTGTCTCTTCAGAAACCTGTATGTGGGTCAAGAAGCAATAGTTAGAACTGGAGGTGGAACAATAGACTGGTTCAAAATTGGGAAAGAAGTAGGTCAGTGCTGTATATTGTCACCCTGCTTATTTAACTTATATGCAGAGTACATCATGGGAAATGCTGGTCTGAAAGACTCACAAGCCAGAATCAAGACTGCCAGGAGAAATATCAACAACCTCATATATGCAGAAGATACCACTCTAATGGCAGAAAGTGAATAGGACCTAAAGAGCCTCTTGATGAAAGTGAAAGAGGAGAGTGAAAAAGCTGGCTTAAAACTCAACATTCAAAAAACTAAGTTCATGTCATCTGATCCGTCACTTCATGGCAAATAGATGGGGAAAATGTGGAAACAGTGACAGATTTCATTTTCTTGAGCTCCAAAATCACTGCAGATGGTGACTGCAGTCATGAAATTAATAGACACTTGCTCTTTGGAAGAAAAGCTATGAAAAACCTAGACAGTGATTTAAAAAGCAGAGACATCACTTTGCTGACAAAGGTCTGTCTAATCAAAGCTATGGTTTTTCCAGTAGTCATGTATGGATGTAAGAGCTGACCCATAAAGAAGGCTAAGCGTCATAGAATTGATGCTTTGAATGGTGGTGCTGGTGAAGACTCTTCAGAGTCACTTTTGTACAGTAAGGAGATCAAACCAGTCCATCCTAAAGGAAATCAATCCTGAATATTCATTGGAAGGACTGATGATGAAGCTGAAGCTCCAATACTTTGGCCACATGATGCGAAGAGCCAACTCATTGGAAAAGACCCTGATGCTGGGAAATACTGAGGGCAAGAGTTGCAGGGGGTGACAGGATGAGATGGTTGGATAGCATCACTGACTCAATGGACATGAGTTAGAACAAATTCAAGGGAAGCCTGGCATGCTACAGTTCATGGAGTTGCAAAGTGTCAGACATGACTTATGGACCAAACAGAAACAACAACATATTTGTATAATTTAAAACCTTCTGGAGGCAGTCCTAAGATGTCAGAGGAATAGGACAGGGAGACCACTTTCTCCTTCACAAATTCATCAAAAGAACATTTGAACACTGAGCAAATTCCATGAAACAACTTCTGAATGCCAGGAGAGAACATCAGGCACCCAGAAAAGCATCCCATTGTCTTTGAAAGGAGATGGAGAAGTCTTGAATCTACTGTAAAAATAAGACTGAAATCCAGAAGCAGGAGGCTTAAGTCCAAATCCTGAGAACACCAGAGACCTCCTGACTCCAGGGAACATTAATTGACAGGAGCTCATCAAACGCCTCCATACTTACACTGAAACCAAGCACCACCCAAGGGCCAACAAGCTCCAGAGCAAGACATACCACACAAATTCTCCAGCAACACAGGAACATAGCCCTGAGCTTCAATATACAGGCTGCCCAAAGTCACTACAAACCCACTGACAATCTCATAACTCATTACTGGACACTTCGTTGCACTCCAGAGAGAAGAAATCCAGCTCCACCCATCAGAACTCTGACACAAGCTTCCCTAACCAGGAAACCTTGACAAGCCACCTGTACAACCTCACCCACAGTGAGGAAACTCCACAAACTACCGGAATACAGAAAGGACACCCCAAACTCAGCAATATAAACAAGATGAAAAGACAGAGGAATACCCAGCAGGTGAAGGAACAGGATAAATGCTCACCAAACCAAACAAAAGAGGAAAAGACAGGGACTCTACCTAATAAAGAATTCTGAATAATGATAGTGAAAATGATCCAAAATCTTGAAAACAAAATGGAATCATAGATAAATAGCCTGGAGACAGGATTGAGAAGATGCAAGAAAGGTTTAACAAAGACCTAGAAGAAATAAAAAAGAGTCAATATATAATGAATAATGCAATAAATGATATAAAAAACACTCTGGAGGGAACAAATAGTAGAATAAAAGAGGCAGAAGATAGGATTAGTGAGGCAACAGATAGAATGGTAGAAATAAATGAATCAGAGAGGGAAAAAGAAAAATGAATTAAAAGAAATGGGGACAATTTCAGAGACCTCTGGGACAATGTTAAATGCCCCAACATTCGAACCATAGGAGTCCCAGAAGAAGAAGACAAAAAGAAAGACCATGAGAAAATACTTGAGGAAATAATAGTTGAAAACTTCCCTAATATGGAGAAGGAAATAATCACCCAAGTCCAAGAAACCCAGAGAGTCCCAAACAGGATAAACCCAAGGCACATATTAGTCAAATTAACAAAGATCAAACACAATGAACAAATATTAAAAGCAGCAAGGGAAAAACAACAAATAACACACAAGGGGATTCCCATACGGATAACAGCTGATCTTTCAATAGAAACTCTTCAGGCCAGGAGGGAATGGCAGGATATACTTAAAGTGATGAAAGAAAATAACCTACAGCCCAGATTACTGTACCCAGCAAGGATCTCATTCAAATATGAAGGAGAAATCAAAAGCTTTACAGACAAGCAAAACCTGAGAGAATTCAGCACCACCAAACCAGCTCTCCAACAAATGTTATTCCCTGTCCTATTCCTCTAGACAGGAAACACAAACAGGGAGTATAAATTTGAAGCCAAAACAATAAATTAAATGGCAACGGGATCATACTTACCAATAATTACCTTAAACGTAAATGGGCTGAATGCCCCAACCATAAGACAAAGACTGGCTGAATGGATACAAAAACAAGACCCCTGTATTTATTGTCTACAAGAGGCCCACCTCAAAACAAAGGACACATAGAGACTGAAAGTGAAGGGCTGGAGAAAGATTTTCCATGCAAATAGAGACCAAAATAAAGCAGGAGTAGCAATACTCATATCAGATAAAATAGACAAAGGCTGTGAAAAGAGACAAAGAAGGACACTCCGTAATGATCAAAGGATCAATCCAAGAAGAAGATATAACAATTATAAATAATATGCACCCAACATAGGAGCTCCACAATATGCAAGACAAATGCTAACAAGTATGAAAGGGGAAATTAACAATAACACAATAATAGTGGGAGACTTTAATACCCCACTCACACCTATGGACAGATCAACTAAACAGAAAATTAACAAGGAAACACAAACTTTAAATGATACAATACACCAGTTAAACCTAATTGATATCTATAGGACATTTCACCTTTGAAATTCAAAGGTGAAATGAATTTCACCTTTTTCTCAAGCACACACATAACCTTCTCCAGGATAGATCACATCCTGGGCCATAAATCTAGCCTTGGTAAATTCAAAAAAACTGAAATCTTTCCAAGCATCTTTTCTGACCACAATGCAGTAAGATTAGATCTCAATTGCAGGAGAAAAACTATTAAAAATTCCAACATATGAAAGCTGAACAACACACTGCTGAATAACCAACAAATCACAGAAGAAATCAAAAAAGAAATCAAAATATGCATAGAAACGAATGAAAATGAAAACACAACAACCCAAAACCTGAGGGACACTGTAAAAGCAGTGTTAAGGGGAAGGTTCATAGCAATACAGGCATACCTCAAGAAACAAGAAAAAAGTCAAATAAATAACCTAACTCTACACATAAAGCAACTAGAAAAGGAAGAAATGGAGAACCCCAGTAGAAGGAAAGAAGTCTTAAAACTTAGGGCAGAAATAAGTGCAAAAGAAACAAAAGAGATCATAGCAAAAATCAACAAAGCCAAAAGCTGGTTCTTTGAGAGGATAAATAAAATTGACAAACCATTAGCCAGACTCATCAAGAAACAAAGGGAGAAAAATCAAATCAATAAAATCAGAAATGAAAATGGAGAGATCACAACAGACAACACAGACATACAAAGAATCATAAGAGACTACTATCAGCAATTATATGCCAATAAATTGGACAACGTGGAAGAAATGGACAAATTCTTAGAAAAATACAACTTTCCAAAACTGAACCAGGAAGAAATAGAAAATCTTAACAGACCCATCACAAGCA
>SJYX01007125.1:135569-183378 GCA_006410675.1 Oreotragus oreotragus | reverse complement strand
CCCACCAGGCTCCCCCGTCCCTGGGATTCTCCAGGCAAGAACACTGGAGTGGGTTGCCATTTCCTTCTCCAATGCATGAAAGAGAAAAGTGAAAGTGAAGTCGCTCAGTCTGTCTGACTGTTAGCGACCCTATGGACTGCAGCCCACCAGGCTACTCCATCCATTGGATTTTCCAGGCAAGAGTACTGGGGTGGGGTGCCATTGCCTTCCCCGACATAAGGCATTTACCCTATGATAAATCAAATACCATCTTTAGGAATTTGTCAGACATACATTTGGTATAAAGTAGAAAAAGTTTTATGCATAAGATTATTCATTATACCACTGTTTATAATATAATAGCTTAAGTTAGGGGCTTTCCTTGTCGCTCAGCTGGTAAAGAATCTGCCTGCAACGCAGGAGACCCCAGTTCAATTCCTGGGTCAGAAAGTTCCTCTGGAGAAGGGATAGGCTACCCACTCCAGTATTCTGGGGCTTCCTTGATGGCTCAGATGGTGAAGAACCTCACTGCAATGAGGGAGACCTGGGTTCGATCCCTGGGTGGGGAAGATCCCCTGGAGGAGGGCATCGCAACCTACTCCAGTATTCCTGCCTGGAGAATCCCCATGGACAGAGGAGCCTGGCGGGCTACAGTGCGTAGGGTCACAAGAGTCGGACACAACTGAGTGACTAAGTACAGCACAGCACAGCTTAAGTTGGGGAGAATCTAAATTTCTATCATTTGAGAACTGGTTTAATAAACTGTGTTACATCTATACAGTATAGCACTGTGAACTGATGAAATAGAATGAAGAGTAACTTTTATGGGGACCCACTCAGACCCTCAGAGTTGGTATAAAGATTATTCTAAAGAGAAAGTAGACCTAATTACAAAGTTCAGGAGAACTAAAGAAGATGCAAAAAGAAATCTTATATGAACTTTCCTTACCTAACAAAAGCAGTGCCTCCAAAAATAGAGCTTCCACTAAGTCCCACACTAAGGGAGTTTCCTGTGAATTCAGCTGCCTTGGAGACAGACTGACCATTTCCAGCAAAAAGTCCAATATCTCCTTCCTTACCCTTCCATTGAAACTTTAAGCCACTCCCTCCTCCCTTCCTAAGTTTGGTGAAGGTGAAGGTGAAGGTGAAGTCGCTCAGTCCTGTCCGACTCTTTGCGACCCCGTGGACTGTAACCTGCTAGGCTTCTCCGTCCATGGGATTCTCCAGGCAAGAATACTGGAGTGGATTGCCATTTCCTTCTCCAGGGGATCTTCCCGACCCAGGGATCGAACCCGGGTCTCCCGCATTGGAGGCAGACGCTTTAACCGCTGAGCCACCAGTTTGGTATATTAATCTTTTATAGGCTTCCCAGGTGGTGCTAGTGGTAAAGAACCTGCCGGCAATGCAGGAGACACAGGAGACCTGGGTCCAGTCCCTGGGTGGGGAAGATCCCCTGGAGGAGGGCATGGCAGCCCGCTCCAGTATTCTTGTCTGGAGAATCCCATGGACAGAGGAGCCTGGTGGGCCACAGTCCACCAGGTTACAAAGAGCCGGACACGTCTGAAGCCATCAGCATGTATGCACTGAGGGTCTAACTTGATGCTGAGTACTCCTGGGTGTACTTAAGCTTTTTCTCCTCTTAACCTATTAGCAGTTAATTGGCAAGACCCAAACCACTGGGGGGAAGGCAATGGCACCCCACCCCAGTACTCTTGCCTGGAAAATCCAATGGACGGAGGAGCCTAGTGGGCTGCAGTCCATGGGGTTGCTAATAGTCGGACAGGCTGAGCGACTTCACTTTCACTTTTCTCTTTCATGCATTGGAGAAGGAAATGGCAACCCACTCCAGTATTCTTGCCTGGAGAATCCCAGGGATGGGGGAGCCTGGTGGGCTGCCGTCTATGGGGTCACACAGAGTCGGACACGACTGAAGTGACTTAGCAGCAGCAGCAGCAGCAAACCACTGGATCCAAGTTGGAAGAAACAAATTTTCCTCTAATGCTCTTCATACTATGTTGGGATCTCTGTGATATAATGTGATCACATCAAGATGGGCAAAAATCCAGTTTGCTATTGATTATCTGAGAAAAAGAGAGTATAAATATGCAAGCATATTTTTCCTATATAAAATGTGAAAAGATAAAACATAAAACTGAAAAAAAGTAAAGGTTTCCTATAGAAGAGGAAATAGATTGAATGCAATAGGGATAGAAGCAAAATTCCTTTGCATATAATTCCTTGTGTAGTTTAAACTTAGGAACAATGTAAAATGTTCACATAACTATTAAAAAAATTAAGTTAAAAGTCAATCTTTATATATCAAGAGGAACCTGAAACAAAAAATGATTTTAGTGATTGGAACAGCCACAGAGAGAAACTTTAAAGCATAGTAGTTTGTCTGAACATTTCTAATGGGATATAGGGTATACCCTATAAAGGAGAAAAGAAACTTTTCCTATTCCTTCTTAGGTTAAGTGCTTAAGGATCTGTGAATTATTAATAAATTTACAAAAGACATAGCAGCAAGACAAAAGACAAAATTTAATCACATGCATATCAGAGTTCAGAAAAATATGACTCAAGTAGGTGGTCAGAATTTGGAGCGTCTATACTCAACAGGGAAAAGGAATAGGCAGACGGGTATTTATTGGGAATGAATAACTTCTTAATAGAGGAAGCAAGGGTTAAGACAGGACACTTATGGGAAAACAGCTTTTAGGGAAGACAAAGAGGCCCTTAGGAGAATAGATGGGTTATATGATAGTTTGTGATAGTCTGTTTGGGTGTGGGAGTTGAATTCTAGACTTCAGTGAGTCAACCTTCCCGGTTGTTCTGGGGGAATGGATTTATGATAGTTGAGTTTTGTTGAGTTCTTTTGGGAAGCTCTGTTTTTAGGCAGATAAGGAATTTCAGGAAAAAAGCTACTTCTGAAATGTCTTCATCTCAAATCTTTTATGGCACAGTGGTCTATTCTGGATCCCTTCGACCCATAAACCTGCAAATAAATTGTTTCTGGTAATAAATTGCTAATGTTGGGGTTGGATTGTTATTCAATACATTCTATACATGTATTGTTAAATAAAGCAAATGAAAAATGAAGGCTGCTTTGGTGCAAGTCATGATTGCCATTTTGGAAGAAAAGGGATTGCTGTGCATCTCTGAAGCTAAATAAAAATGAGGCAGTTCTGAATTTGAATTGTAAATATCAATATGAATAATTTTAATACATATAGACACATAGGTACACATATTTGCCGAATCCACATACTGAAACAATAAATACACATGTATGGGCAACATCTGTGTGGTTAAGAAATCTCTTCAGTTCTGATTCACAGTTGGCAATATCAGTATGAATCTCTTTTATATTTTATATGTATACATTGACATATATACACATAAATATTTCTTAACTCCAGTCACACAAGTAGTGACAAACCCTAGCTGACTCCAGTTCTGAGGCATGAAATATACAACACAGGTTCAGAAAATCTTTTCATACTAGGTAGCAAGAAAGTTCTCAAGGACTCTCAAGAGGTCTCAGAATCGCAGTGAAGAGGCTCCTTCTGGCTAAAGATTGGTAGTAAGGAATATGACCACAAAGAATTGAAACACAACCAATATTTTAAAATTCATGAGTTCATAATGATATTTCAAATATAAAATACCACTGATCAACTTTAGAAGTATCTAGGAAACATTATAAGAAAAAATCATAAATAAAGGGAAAGAACCAACATTTATTCTGCTTCTCCTTTATGGAGTATCAGTTCAGTTCAGTTCAGCTGCTCAGTCGTGTCCGAGTCTTTGCAACCTCATGGACCACAGCATGCGGTCTTCCCTGTCCATCACCAACTCTCAGAGCTTGGTCAAACTCATATCCATCGAGCTGGTGATGCCATCCGACCATCTTATCCTCTGTGGTGCCCTTCTCCTCCTTCAGGTAACTAGATGAATGAGGAAAAGTTCTCCTTTTAGAAATGGAAGGGACAAACAAGTTTTTCCCAACCCCCTTATGGTTTTTGGTCCCTGAATGAGTATGAAAATTCAACTGACAAAGAATTAAGAAGAGGAATGCACCCAATTTGTTTAGTGTTTCATGTGTCATGAAGACTTCATAAGGAAATGAGAATGGAAGAAACAGATTCAAGTGTTTTTATGCTAGATTTGAACAGAGTGCTCAGTCACTGAGAAATCTGATGTTCGAGAATATGAGGTAAATGTAGCAAGTTCTGTTTGTTAGGATTCTTCTGGATATCCCATTGTCTTCAGAAATAAGGATGCTCCTCTCTTCCAGGTCTAAGGAGGGTACTTTTCACACGAAGACTTTATGATCTATTTTAGGAGAGGAAGGGTAGGTGAGGGTCAAAATGATCTTCCTCTCTTGCCATTTGTCTTAAACAAATACTTCAACATGCCAAGGAGCCACATTTGGGGATGGCTTGTCCTGATCCCCATCAGAAGTGATCCAGCTAATATATGAAGACTGAATGACAGTGAGACAGGCTGGGACCTGGGATTCTTTGCTGCAGTGCTTACACCTGGACAAATGTCTCCTCCTTACCTCTCTTCGACAGGACACAAAGAAACTATAGGGAATTAAAAATAACTGCACACATGCTCAGTTGGGGCAAATTATGAACAAGATACAAAAGGCCAAAACTCAACTGCTACTTCTGAGGTGCCAGGAACAAAAGCAGGGTCCTGCGCATGGTCCCTGCACCCTGCACAGAGCACCACCAAGCGGGTAGGCAGATCGCCCAAGCTACCCTCGGACCTGACCCACATGTTGGATCCAATCCTCACCCCTTTCTAGGGATCCGCTCACCCCCTCTCAGGGGGCCAGCAGGGGAACCGGTCTCTTCTTTTCCACTCTCTTGTGCCAAAGCACGGGTCCCAGTGAAGTGTTGCCTGAATGCCTGTCTGGACTCTGGTTTCTGCTGATTTTAAGAAGAGTCCCAAGTCCTCAGTGTCAAGATGATCAAGATTCAGCAATCCATAATGCATAAGGAACCCTAGGAAAAGGACTGCTAAAATCTCCTAATGAAAATACACAGGCACTTGCCTGGTGGTCCAGTGGTTAAGATTCTGAGCTTTTATCACAGGGGGCACGGTTCAAAGGAAAAAAGAGTCAAATCCAGTGCTAATTCAAATTCTAAATCTAAACTCCAATTGACAAGTAAGGTGACATCACAGTGGTGCAATCAGCAAAATCCTGACTGTGGTATAGGCTATAGGATGTCACACTGGTTTCTTTAATAAATACAATGAGAGGAGAAAAAAAGATGGAAAAGGAGACTGTAGAGTAAAAGAAGACACTGGAATCATATCAACCAATCACAATGCAGGTCTGGATTCAGGCACGCGAACTGTTCTAGTTAATTAGAAATTATGGGAATTTAAGCAGAGGCTGGATATTTGATTATATTGAAAACTTTTTATGCTGCAGGTCTCATGATTTGAGAAATGAAAGACAAAATGAATTATTGTTTTAGAGGAGGACAGCACAGTACTCAGGAGTTAGAATGAGGAGGTGGGTCCAGTTTTTAGACTTACTCTGTGTGTGATCTTAAACAGCTGACAATGTTTTTAGTCTGTTTATATCTGCATCTACCTTCTCAAATGCTTGGGCTTAGATTGTGTCCTTGTAACAGCTCTTTGCAGGGGAAGGCAATAGCACCCCACCCCAGTACTCTTGCCTGGAAAATCCAATGGACGGCGTAGCCTGGTGGGCTGCAGTCCATAGGGTCGCTAACAGTCGGACAGACTGAGCGACTTCACGTTCACTTTTCTCTTTCATGCATTGGAGAAGGAAATGGCAACCCACTCCAGTATTCTTGCCTGGAGAATCCCAGGGATGGGGGAGCCTGGTGGGATGCTGTCTATGGGGTCACAAAGAGTCGGACACGACTGAAGTGACTTAGCAGCAGCAACAGCTCTTTGCAAGGTAGCCACCTTTACTGAGGTAAAGGGCACACCTCTCTCTCTCTTTTTTTTTTCCTGGCTATCCCACTGTTAACTTGTTTTTTTCCTCCTCTTATGGCTTTCAATGGAAATCCAGTCAAACGTCTTTTTAGAGGAGAAAAAAGGGTGAGAAAGCACTCTCTTTCAGGACATCGTTTTAACTAAAATAAATATAGCATGAGTTGTTATAAAATAATATAGAAAGCAGTTAAGTGAGAATTTTGCTGCTAACAAAAATTGAGAATCGTGGCGTAGATTTAACTTAATAATGTTAATGTATTCTCCTTGTCTGCAGCGCTTTCTATAAATACACACAGGCACAAGGCACATCCTTCATGATTAGCTTCTCCCTCTTGACTTAGTTCATCAATTGGTGCCATCAGACTCTTGAAAGTCATTGCTTCTGATAAAGAGAAATGAGCCGGTTCTCAGATGGCTCACAAAGCTGGCAATAAGAAGGGAGAGGCAACCACGCCAGGCTCCTGAAGCTCTGCAGAACAGGTGGGGTGCTCCTCATGAGATGAGGAGAGGCCCACAGTCCCAGTGTGTGGCAGAGTCACAGCTGTCAGCTGAAGCCTGAAACCGAGGCTTCTGGAAAGGAAGGTAACCCTCTGGAAGGCACCCTGGCCCCCCTGGAGTGTGTGGGTGTGGGTGTGTTCCTGCACACACACTGTGTATAAACAGGTGAGACATGCTCCCGTTCTGAATTAGATGATAATCTCAGACCTCAGACCCCAGGCTTCCACTTAGCTTTCCACATCCACCCCTCTCGTGCACCTGCAAATATGCCACTGGGAGCAGTGGGTACCACACCAAGGGACAGTGAGGGCCGGCCCTAATTAAAAGCTTGAGAACAGAATGGGGAGATGGGGGAAGGAGAAAGTTTGGTGCTTGACTTTGAGATTAAAGGACTGTTAACCAGAAAACAGGTCACAAACACTTCAGCTAAATTGTTACTGGTCTTTGAGGTGAGTCAACAACCAAGTCTACTGTCGACTTTGCTCTGAATTCAGGCGGAGCCAGTAAGTCAAAGAGAGAAGACAAGAAAGGGGATTGGTGGCTGTATATTACAGAAGAGGGGGGCACCCTCTCTGCTTTGAAATGATTTAGTGGAAAATGTAGTTATGCTTCATTTGGCACTTTGCAAGGTAATATTTTTATACTGGAAGCCTTTCAGCATAACTTTCACTAGGAAAACAAATCTGTTATTCACGATAATTTCAATTTAATGGTACTTAGTGTTTTAACAAAGGAAGAAGAAGAGAAGAAGCAGAAGAAAATATGATAAAGAGAAGCAAGTGGAGGGACGGAAGCTTCTGGGTTCTACATTTCCTAGGAAAGTGTAAAAAAGAAGCTTCTGGTCTTAGTCAGTTCCATTTTCATTATAGAGTTTTCTGAAAGCTGTAACTTATCTGTGTCCCTGTTTCCTATTGTGGGCATGGATTCTGCATATGGAATTGAATTATTAATAAGAATTTCACACTTCTAATGAGCACCTGCTGTCTTCGTTGGGTCAGTACATTTTTGTCATTTTTAAAAGAACATTAATTACATATGCCAAATTACTATCTAGTCTGATATACAGCTTTAAAAATACCTTTTTATTTTGAACTAATTTTCAATTATAGAAAAGCTGCATGAATAGTATAGAGTTCCCATTTATCTCCATTCAGCTGCCCCTAATGATACATCTTGCATAACCAGAGCATAAGGATGAAAACCAGGACATTAACCTTTATACAACAGTATTAATTAAGTGACAAAGTTTATTCAAATAGATAAAACTCTAAATAATAAAATAGGAAATGTCTCAAATTTTTAACTAATTGTGAAGAGATATAAAAACAATGTAAAGAGTTAATTTGTAAGTGTGGGTATTAATAATGGAATAATTTTAAAATTAAATTATGTTTCTGATGCTAAAGCAATAGAAAACATTCAAAAATATGTAATATTGCCTAAACATATAAAATTCATCACATTACACATATTACTGCTACTGGGCTGGGAGATGAAAAAATATTAAATTATGAAAGTCTGTGACAGAAAATAATTAGTTGGTAAGTTTCAAAACTACCTTTCAAGGTTCAGGTTCATATAACTAGTGAAATTATGATAATTTCAGTCAACAAGTAACTATTGAAAACTCTTTTTAACAGTTGGGTTAAAAATAGAGCTGCAACAGAGAGCAAAATGGAAAACAAATCAATATGAAACATTAGTCATATATCATAAAAAAATAAGCAAAATAACTCATGCTAAAAACTCCAGACTACTCCCACAAAGATTTAGAGCAGTGTGATAAGATACTTTAACAAATAAATGAATACTAAGGAAAGTTTCCATGTAGTATTTATAATCAGAAGTCAGAAATATAAAGAATTTTAAGCAAATTCAACCACAAAGAATTACAAATAAGTTGATTTCTTTCAGATCTTTAGAAAACATAAATGTAACTATAACAGAGACCATATTAAAATATTAAAATAAGAAACATTGCAAAAACATACACTGCAAGAGTCAAAACTAGAGTAGGGCTTCCCTGGTGAGCCAGTGGTTAAGAATTCCTCTGCCAGTGCAGGGGAATGGCTCAGTCCCTGCTCCAGGAAGATCCCACATGCCGTGTGGTAACTAAGCCCAGGCACCACAATTACTAAAGCCAGCATTCCAGGACCAGCAAGGCATAGCTACTGAGCCCACACACTGCAATTACCGAAGCCCCCGTGTCTGGAGCCCATGCTCCACAGTAAGTGAAGCCGCTGCAATGGGAAGCCCATGTACCGCAACGAAGAGTAGCCCCCACTGGCCCGCCTGCAGTAACCAAGACTCAGCATAGCCAAAAAAATAAATAAATCTTAAAAAACAAACCTGGAGTAAGAGAAAATAAAGTGTCTGAACTCTGTTTATAAATGTAAATGGCTTAAAAACCAAACATTTCCTATTGAATTTAAAGTTAATTGATTAAAAATTAATAAACTGACAGACACAAAAGAGGAATAACTAAACGCACTACAGAGCCTACATGGAATCATGGAAGTGATGTTAGTGGAAAAACTGGTGCAATTCAAATAAAATTTAACGTTTAGTTAAGAAATTATACCAGTAATTTTTTTCCCTATTTTTGATAACTGTACTTTTTCATGGTTGTGCAAATATTAACATTAGAGGAAGCTGGGTAAAGGATATATAGTGATTCTGTACTACTTTTGCATACATTCTGTATGTCTAAAGTTATTTAAAAAGTTAAATAATAAAACCCAACTTATGTCACTTTAGAAAAACAGGCCAAAACTAAAATACTGGAAGAACAAGGCTTTCCATTTAACAATGGTGGCTGGATCACAACCTTCAATGCATCCTGTTTGAATTATTTTTGAAGAAGGAAAAATGTGAAAATCTATAAGAAGGCTAATAAATAAGACTAATGACCAATTTATATGTTTCACAAATATAAACTGCAAGGGAAAAATTATGAAAGAAGAAATTTTATATGTAGAGATATAAAGGACACAAAAATTTATTATATAAAACTTGGATCCTGATTTTTAAAGTAAGTAAAAGATAATGGCATTTATGAGACAATTATGACTGAATAATGATTGCATATTTGATGATACTAGGGAACTACTACTAGGCCTAGATTTTATAATAACCTTGTGACTACATTAACAAAAACAAGAACAACATAATAACAAGGCTTCACTTTTAGAGATCCATACTAGAATATATATGAATGAAACGGAGAAAAAAAAATTAAGGTGGAAACTCTAGCTACATGAAAAACTGAATTTTAAAGAAATTTTCCCTTTCCTCCTTTCTTGTTAAAAACGCTGGACAACACTCCATGAAACTTCCTAAAGGAACTAGTAAAAAAACTACTATAATTTAAAACAAAACTCAGAAGGAAGGAGTGTGGGAGACAAAGTAGTAGAGAAGAAGTAAGTTAGCCATCATGCTGGTAAACCTAAGGAATACTGGACTGCTGTCACTGCTAATAACGGTGACAGCAATGATGACCAAATTGAGGTCCTTTACAAAAAAAAAAAAAAAAAAGAACTAAGTACTATACAAAAAAGTTACGGAAAGAGAAATGGTCACAAGTAGAGTGCTGCAGGGTCCTATATTTGGAAGAATAATATAGATATCATTTAGTTTGGAAGAATAATAAATATATCAATTAGTTTGAAACTTTAGGTTTGAACTTAACACCATATGTAAACTTTAAAGGTGTAAAGTTAACAAAATATAGTAAAAATATAATTTAAACTTTAAGATCACTAGAGGAAATTAAAAGAGGGAAATAAGAGCAGTCAAGTAGGAGGAAAAACTGAGAAAGGAGTACATTAATGCTGTATATTGTCACCCTGCTTATTTAACTTATATGCAGAGTACATCATGAGAAATGCCAGGCTGAATGAAGCACAAGCGGGAATCAAGATGGCCAGGAAAAATATAATAACCTCAGATATGCAGATGACACCACAGAGTACATCATGAGAAATGCCAGGCTGAATGAAGCACAAGCGGGAATCAAGATGGCCAGGAAAAATATAATAACCTCAGATATGCAAATGACACCATCCTTATGGCAGAAAGTAACAAAGAACTAAAAAGCCTCTTGATGACGGTGAAAGAAGAGAGCATGAAAAGCTGGCTTGAAACAATGTTCAAAAAACTAAGACCATGGCATCTGGTCCCATCATTTCATGGCAAATAGATGGCGAAAAAATGGAAGCAGTGATAAACTTTAGTTTTCCTGGATTTCAAAATCACTGCAGATGGTGACTGCAACCATGAAATTAGAAGATGTCTGCCCCCTGGAAGAAAAGCTATGACAAATCTAGACTGCATATTAAAAAGCAGAGACATCACTTTGCCAACAAAGGTCCACATAGTCAAAGCTGTGGTTTTTCCAGTAGTCATGTATGGATGTGAGAGCTGGACCATAAAGAAGGCTTGAGCACCAAAGGATTGATGCTTCTGATCTGTGGTGCTGGAGAAGACTTTCGAGAGTCCTCTGGACTGCAAGGAGGTCACACCAGTAAATCCTAAATAAAATCGACCCTAAATATTCATTGGAAGGATTGATGCTGTAGCTGAAGCTCTAATAGTTTGTCCACCGGATGCAAAGAGCCATTAGAAAAGACCCTGATGCTGGGAAAGATTGAAGGCAGGAGAAGGGGACGACAGAGGATGAGACAGTTGGATGGCATCACTGATTCAATGGACATGAGTTTGAGCAAAGTCTGGGAGATAATGAAGGACAGGGAATCCTGGCATGCTGCAGTCCATGGAGTCACAAAGAGTCAGGCACGACTGAGCGACTGAACAAAAGGAGGAGAAAAAGAGGTAAAGAAAGAAAGAAACATAAAAGCATGGCAAATAGAAAACTTAAACTGTCATGGTATATAAATCCCTCCAGGAAGGTCAGGGTATCAACTAGATACCGTTGTGCAATACTGCCCTTGAACAGTGGCTTAGAGCAACCATCAGTATCTTGGCCCTGCAGGTAGGCAATTTAGGCTGGGCTCTGCTGGCTGTTTTTCTGGTCTTGGTCCAGCTCCCTTATGCATCCGCAGTAAGCTGAGGGTGGGCAGGTGACTGTTTGGGGATCTGGGCTGGCCTATCACTCAAGTGTGCACTGGCTCTCTTCCATATGGTTTCTCATCCTCTAGTAGGTTAACTGTGCTTGGTCACACCGAAGAGCCAGATTTCCAGGAAAATATGTAAGCTGTGCCAAGGCTGGGAACAGGCACAGGAGTGGTCCTGCTGCATTCCACAGGTCACAGCAAATCACAAACCAGCCCAGGTTGGGAGAGTAGGGAAGCAGACTCTTTCTCTTCATAGGAGAAGTGACACAATCACAATGCAAAAGGCATGGAAACAGGATGGGGAGAGCATTTAGGAATAAGCACTAAATAAGTTGTAAACATAAAACTGGACAAAATTCTCTCAGTGGATATCAGAGATTCATGTATCACAGATGTCAAAACAGTCAGCTTCTTAATATATATGAACCCAAACTGCGTTATGATTAAACAAAAACAAAATTAACAAGTAATGCAAAATGACAAGCAATGCAAAGAATTACTAATCAAAGGAAGCTGTTGAGAAANGACAAAGCGGGGCTGCTGCCCGCAGATGCCCGCCCGTCCGCGGGGTGGGGGAGGAATTCCCCGCCGAGGTGGGCGCCCCGAAAACGCTAGGTGCGTGCGTGCGCACCCGCCAGGCCGGGGATGCGGGCCCTGCCCGGCGGAGCACGCGTCCTGGAGAAGGGAAGCGGCTGGGCAGTTATCAAAGGCGGTTGAGTTCCTTTTCCTGACCACCACCACCCCCGGCCACCCTTCCTCCCTGTTTCGAAATCTGCTGTCCTTTTAAAGCAATAGCGGCCGCTACCAACCGACAAAGGGGACTCGAGTACAAAGTTGACAGGACGGGGTCCTGGAGATAATAGCCCTCCCCGGACCGCTTCTCAGAAGCCGTCACTGACAGATGCGACGACCCCCGGGATCCTGCCGGGAGGCTGGGAAGAATATTTGGCTGGGAGAACAACTGAGGTTAAAGCCGGTGGGGCTGAAGGTTCTATCCTTGAGTACGAGTTGTCTGATCACTCTATTATTTTTATTGTTTATAGTCTCTGAGAATGCTCCGAAGCGTCCGCTGCTGGACACATTATTAATTATATGTAAATTCTAAACCCTGCTAGTACTTTCGGCTTTAACGTATGGATGTGTATTAAATTATGAATATATAGACCACGACTCATTTCCCAGAGCCTCCCCATTTTCCTACCCACTTCCCTTCATCTCTCCACGTGATAATCTTGTGCGGACTTTTTTACACATTCATGTGAAGAACACTCCGAACCAGGGTTTATTTAAGGGGTTGGAATGGGAAAGCCCTGCTTCTGGGAAGGTGGGAATAATGGGATTTTGTGTGTCTCCGAGGACCTCAGAAGTCCTTGTCACCTAGTAGTCCTATTCTTCCCGGGAGGGCTCACATCCACACCAACTCCTCTGCCTCGAACCACCTGCTGCCCCCTGTCCCAATCCACACACATGTATCTGCCTTTGATCCCATGGCCAGTGTTGCTGGCATTGGTTCTGATGTCCCATTGCTGGGTTAAGTCCTGTAAACCTCTGCATCCCTTACTTACCAGTATGATCTTTGGCAGCTCATGTTCTCAGCTTGGGTAAAATGTGATGGGGTGGGGGTGGGGGAAGAGGACGTATCTCTTTAAGAGTGTTAAATGAGCAGATAGATACGAAGTGATTATCTGAGTGCTTGCTACATCTTTTACCTGCTCAATGTTAGCTACAATTATTTAACCTCAGGGCCGAATTAACTCTCAACTTTATTCTCTCACCTAACTTTCTCCAGGTGACTCACAAAAGTGGTCGTTTAAATGAGTGTGTGTGCTCCAAAGCAAAATATGGCAGTAGCTGCTGTGGCAAATGTCGCATTTATCCAGGGGCTGATGATCTCTTTCTAGAAAGCTCCTGATAGTAAATATTTTAGGCTTTGTGCCCCAAGAGACAAAATATAGATTTTGTAGTTACTTAGATAACAACAGAGAAAACAAATATCCAGTTTTTTTATTGACAAAATATAAAGTGTAATAATAGGAGTTGTAATGCAAGTCTAACAATGAAAGGAATGGAACTCTTTTTTAGGGGGATAACATTTCACTCGGAGAAGGCAATGGCAACCCACTCCAGTACTCTTGCCTGGAAAATCCCATGGATGGAGGAGCCTGATGGGTTGCAGTCCGTGGGGTCGCTAAGAGTTGGACATGACTGAGCGACTTCACTTTCACTTTTCACTTTCATGCATTGGAGAAGGAAATGGCAACCCACTCCAGTGTTCTTACCTGGAGAATCCCAGGGCCGGGGGAGCCTGGTGGGCTGCCCTCTATGGGGTCGCACAGAGTCGGACACGACTGAAGCGACTTGGCTAGCAGTAGCAGCAGCAGCATTCCACTAAGTTAAACATCAGTTTAAAGTAAATGTTCTCTATCATCACAATTGATTGCAAAGGTTTATCTATTAATGTGGATCTCTCATGAGATTTTACTTATTTCGTTTGGAAATATCTTTTCACCCAGATAGGATACTGCCAGATACATCAATCCATGAGCATATGGTTTTACTTGAGCATATTTATTGCTTGTAAGGCAGTTATACAATTTTATTGGAATTCTATAAATTCTCTTGATATTTCCCCTTTAGTATGCCATTACATTGCAGGTTAATCATTTCCAATTGAAAATTAGGTGGAAATGCCTCAATTGCACAGTGAAGTGGATTTTAAATACGAAAATGTCTTTTTCACTTGCGTCAAAATCCAAAACCACTGTTGGAACTGTAGTTTGAGCTCAGAAAAATAGAACTGCTGCAAATTTGTGTTAGAATGGAGATCTTGCTTCTTGTTTAACTTTTTTTTAAACTTGTTTTAACTGAAGTGTATAAAGCAGCTTGATATTATTTGTGATTCAAACAATGTTAATTGTGTCAAAATAATTTAACTGCAGTAAGAGCTTCACAGATGGCTGTATTTTGTTTTGCAATTTCAGGTTGAGTTCATGAAAAACATTATCAAGTCTATAACAAACTAATTTCCAAACTACTCAGCAATTATGGCTGAAGGAAGTTCTTTTCATTCATTCATTCCCATTTGTCAGGTGTTTCTCTATTCTTGTTTCCCGATTTCTTTAGGGTAGTAAGGTATTTTTTTTCATGTTCCATTTAAATTCCTAGATGGTCTTTCTGGTGTTTCTGTTTCTATGCTGAATATAGTGGTTGCTCTAGAAATTACAATTTGTGTCTTTAATTACCACAGTCTATCTTCAAATAATATTTTAACTTACGGATACATAAGAAAACTTACAACAGTATAATTTCATTATTACTCTCCCATTCTTTATGATATTGTCCTATATTTTATTTCTACCTATTATGAAACCCACCATACATTGTGGAGTGGTTGATACTTTTTTCTTAATATTGTAAATATATGTGTATAGTTAAGGTACTAAAATAGGTGTCTCTTTTTCATCTGCCCAACTATTTATCCTTTTCGGTTCTTTCTTATTCCTTCTTGCAGATCTAGTATTATTTCTTTTTGTCCTCAAGAAACCTCTTTGGCATTTCTAATTGGAGACAGAGTCTTCTCAGCTTTGTCTGTCAGAATTTGAAGGATAATTTTCAACTGTATATAAAATTTTAGGTTGACAGATTTTTTTTTTTCACTTGGCACTTTAAATATGTTATTCCATCTCTGTCTCCATTATTTTTGATTAAGATTCATTTGTAGTTCATATTTTAGCTCCCAGTTCATAATGTCTTTTTTCTCTGGCTGTCTTTAAGATGTGCTCTATAAATTTGATTTTCAAAATTGTGACTAGAATGTGCCTACATATAGGGGGTTGGTGGTTGTTTTTTTTATTCTTGATGTTGGCAACTATTCTTGGACCTATAAGTTGATATCTTTCATCAGTTTTGGAAAATTCTCATCTATTAGCTCTTTGAATATTCTTTCTGTCCATTCGTTGCCCTATTCTTTTTTTACTCCAGTTGATGCAAGTGTTAGACCATATGACATTGTTTCATAGACCCAAATACTCTTTTTTTTCCCTTTAACTTTCTATTTGGATGCTTTCTATGACTATTTATCTCTTTTCTAAGTTTTTTCCTCTGTATCATCCAACTTAGTGTTAAGCCTATCTAGTTCTTTACTTCTGATACTGTTTTTTTATTTTTAGCATTTCCATTTTTTAATATTCTTCATCATTTCTCTGAAGTTGCCCATGTCATTGTACATGAGTTCTACTTTTAAGTCATTTAGCATTTTTGTTATACTGTTACAGTTTTCAAATATAATGTTTTCTGGGTTGACTTTGTTTCCTTTCTTGACCATGGGTTACATTTTCTTACTTTTGTGTGTGTATATTGATTTTTTACTGGACGTTTTATATAAAAATACATACATTGTGTAAAAATACACAGTAGAGAATGAATTAATTGATATTTTCCCCCCAAAAGAGGCATACACATTCTCTTATAAGACTATTAGAACTGGAGCTAGTTGATACAATTTATAATCGAGCCAGATGTGGGCTTTGTTGTAATTTTGCAGTTTGGTTCAGACAGGATCAGAACTTTTCTTAGATACTGTCTGAGTGCTGTTATCTGAGCTGTTCTGCCTTGCTTCTTCATTATCTTTCAAGCCTTTGAGTAGGTGCTCCTGTCTCTCCTGCCCTGACCTTCAATTTTGTTAGCTGAAGGCCTGGAGTGCCATGGGTTTTCTCTCAGTTCTCCCACCCTCTGTAAGTCTTTCTTAACTGAAAGTCCACTGTGTCTCTGAAAGTGTCTCTCAGCTCTTCTTCACTGTCCTTCTGTTTGTGGTCCGATCCCAGTAGTTAATGAAAATCAGTGGGAAAGAATTGTAAGATAGTATAGTTTTGCTCTGGGCCTGTGATTCCTCTGGATTCTGCTCTGATACATCAGCCCACACACTGGGCTGTTTCAGCCATTAAAATTTGTTAAAAGTTAGGCTGATTTCTCCTTGCCATCATCTGTGGTGGGGTCCTCTCATCTATAATTCAGTCAATGGTGAGAACCAATGCGGATCTTTTCTTTCATTTGAAGAAATTTAATTCACTGTCGTTTTCTGAAATTTAATTCACTGAGATTTCTTTGTTCTCTCATCTGATTTTTTTTTTTTTTTTGGTAATTATGTAGACTATACCTGCTCCAGTGTTCTTGCCTGGAGAATCCTAGGGATGGTGGAGCCTGGTGGGCTGCCATCTATGGGGTCGTACAGAGTCGGACACGACTGAAGCGACTTAGCCGCAGCAGCAGCAGCAGCAGCGTGTAGACTATGTAATTTGTTTGGGGTGTTAGGGAATGAATTACAGTCTCTTGTGACTTTCTACATACAAACTGGAAGAGGAATCTGAATGTCTAATCTTTATCCTACAAGAGTGATGAGGAGGGGGGCAAAGTGGGGAAGGATGAACAGTTAAGAACATGTGAAAGTGGATGTGCTTAATTTAAAAACATAGTCATTATCATAATGTAATATTTTTACAATGAAAATAATAACATTTTAAAAACATAGACTGCAAAAAGAAACACCATGCATGTTATCTCTGCCACACCAGTGTTCCTTAACCCAGTGGGCATGCTTCTTTGAAAGGGTTCTGTCATAACTAGTGGGGTGGGAAAGAAGAGGAGAAATGTTTATGCTTATCCAAATAAGACAACGGGTTTTAAACCTTAAGAGTCCCTGCCAGGGATTTCCCTGGTGGTCCAGTGGTCGAGACTCCCTGCTCCCAATGCAGGGAGGCTAGGGAACTAAGATCCCACATGCCACGCAGTCTGGCCAAAAAATAATAATAATTTTTTTTTTCAGTTGTTTAAAACAAAGTCACTGTGCAAAATGATCAGCTTTCCATAGGCCCGTCCAGCCATTTATATTTTTAGCATTTTTCAGTCCTCTGTCACGTCTTTCCCCATCTAACCTTCAAACTATTGTATTCCATATGCCTTCTCCCCATGGTGTCCTCATCTCTCTTACTAATGCCACCATATTATCAACCTCCAAGTTAATGAACCTCAAAATAATTTTTGACATGCTGCTCTCTTTTATGCCATAAATATTGCCTCTTCCCAAATCTGTTTCATTTCACAGATTCTCCTTAATCTTTCCAGAAGTAGCAACTCTTCAGGTTGGATTATTGCCACTCCCCTTTGTTCAACACCTAACTTCTATAGTTCATCTATAATCACTGCTGAATCTTCTGTCTCTGCTCAGATCTCTTAGTTCATTACCCATTTCTATCCTCAGGCCTTGTCCCATATTACTCAAGACTCCACCCACACACACAAGCTATGAAACTGTTTTCTGTCAAGTAGTACCTGAAGATCACCTTTTTCATAAATCCATCTCACACTGCATAGATGGAAGGTATCCAACAGAGAAAGAGAATGGTGGAGTGGATTTGTTTTGTGAGAACTGCGCTGCTGTCCCCTAATTATGACTTGGAAGGGTTCAGAAGACACTCCCTTCTGTGAGGCTTTAAGTAGTGCCTTGTTGCAGCAAACACCAGCATCCCTGTGGAGTTCTGTAGTAGTCTTTCTCTGTGAGCCATTGAGTTCACTGACAATGGCAGGATACTGGAGTGACAGGTGCTAAGTCACACGGCTTAACTGTCTTTGTTGTTGTTCAGTCGCTTAGTCCTGTCTGGCTCTTCGTGACTACGTGGACTGCAGCACGCGAGGCTTCCTTGTCCCTCACTGTCTCCCAGAGTTTGCTCAAACTTGTGTCCATTGAATTGGTGATGCCATCCAACCATCTCATCCTCTGTCATCCCCTTCTCCTGCCTTCAGTCTTTTCAGCACCAGGGTCTTTTCCAATGAATATTCGGGGTTGATTTCTTTTAGGATTGACTGGTTTGATGTCCTTGCTGTCCAAGAGCCCTCTCCAGCATCACAGTTTGAAAGCATCAATTCTTAGGCACTCGGCCTTCTTTATGGTTCAACTCTCACATCCATACATGACTACTGGAAAACCCATCACTTTGACTAGACGGACATTTGTCAGCAAAGTGATGTTTATGCTTTTTAATACACTATCCAGGTTTGTCATAGCTTTCCTTCCAAGGAGCAAGCATCTTTTAATTTCATGGCTATAGTCACCATCTGTAGTGATTTTGGAGCCCAAGAAAATGAAATCTGTCATTATTTCCATTTTCTGTCCATCTATTTGCCATGAAGTGATGGGACTGAATGCCATGATCTTCATTTTTTGATTGTTGAGTTTTAAACCAGCTTTTTCACTCTTCTCTGTCAACATCATCAAGAGGCTCTTTAGTTCCTCTTCACTTTCTACCATGAGGGTGGTGTCACCTACCAAAAAAAGAGAGAACATGGTTGTCATAATGGACAGCAGAACTAAACTGGTCATCAGAATGGTTTTCTCTTTGGTACTGGCTAATTTATTGTGATCTCCCTTGGACTGAAATAAATAGACAGCCTAATAAAGTCTTACTTATACACAGAAAAGCTCTAGGTCTAGAGTCAAAAATTGTGATTTGTTTCCCGGTAATAGACAGCGCTGGCTTATTCCCAGACTTGATTCGGTCCAGACTGAGTAGATACAGAGCCCCTTAAATTAAGGGGAAGCAGCTCTCCTTAAGAGAGAAACCTACTACACTGCCCAAAAATATGTACTATAAGCCTCTACCTACCCTTCCCCAAAGGCACTTGTAGCCACTTACCAGTATGGTTGAGCATTAGAGAAGGAGAAACAACCAGAATTGAGGGCAGTTAATGCACACTGGCTCTGAGTTAACACCGAGTCCTAGAAACTCAATAAGTGGAGTTTTGGCTTGAGCTCAATTCTTAGTGGGCTTGGTAGATGCCCAAACCCACCCCTTGATTATTTTCCCAGTTCCGAAATGCAGAGTTGGAATTTATATATTCACCAAATGGCAGGATCCCCATGTTGTTCCCCAAATTATGAAGTGAGGGATTTATGATAAAAAGACCAGAAAGTGTATACAGAAACCAACACAGCGTTATAAAGTAATAATCCTCCAATTATAAACTAAAGACCAAAAAATAGATATTCCTAGAATAACTTTTTCTTGCCAAAATAACAAACTAAAGGTAATAACATTCTTGGAGGAATTACAGAGACTGGGGCCACAATAAAAGTCTTAAAGGGTGGAGAAGTCATGATTTCTACTACGTTTCCATTCATTTCACCTATTGGCCTGTGAATGAGAGACAGGTCTTTGTGAATGCTGGTGGATTATGGTGAACTTAATCAGGTCATGATTCCAAATGTATCTGCTTTTGCAAATGAGGTTTCTTTTGTGGAGCACGTCAGTACCATCCTTGGTACCCATTATGCAGCGCTTGACCTGGTGAGTCCTTTTTCTCTTACCTCTCATAGTAAAGACGACAAAGAATAGTTAGCTTTCACCTAGTAGGGGTGACTGGGGAAGGCAATGGCACCCCACCGCAGTACTCTTGCCTGGAAAATCCAATGGACAGAGTAGCCTGGTGGGCTGCAGTCCATGGGGTCGCTAACAGTCGGACAGACTGAGCAACTTCACTTTCACTTTTCTCTTTCATGCATTGGAGAAGGAAATGGCAACCCACTCCAGTATTCTTGCCTGGAGAATCCCAGGGATGGGGGAGCCTGGTGGGCTGCCGTCTATGGGGTCACACAGAGTCGGACACGACTGAAGTGACTTAGCAGCAGCAGCAGCAGTAGGGGTGACAATACACTTCACTGTCCTGCCGCAAGCCTTTATCAACACTACAGCCCTCGATCATCATTTAGTCTGAAAAGACATGGATTGCCTCTGCATTCCACAAAATATCACTTTGGTTCATTACAGCAGTGACCGCATATGGACTGGACCTGATCAGCAGGAAGTAGCAACTATCCAGAGGGTGAAAATAAATTTCACAAAAGCTTAGGGGCTTTCTGCCTTAGTGACTACCCTCTCTGATCCGGGGCATGGTCATGATATCTCTATTAAGGAGAAGAATAAGCTGCTGGGTCTAACCCTTCCCACTCCAGAGAAAGAAGCGCTACTTCTGCTGGCTTCCGGTTTTCAGTGGGACCCAGTGTAAAAGAAGACTCTGCAATAGACCCATGTGTGGCTGCTCCTCTGCCCCTTGAGCCCTTTGATCCAGAAGACCCACTGAAATTTGAAAGACCCGTGACAAGACCCAGGAAACCACTGGGCTGGGCACACACAGCAGTGCGCCAGTGTGAGTGGAAGTACATACAGGTTTGGGCACAAGCAGGTCCCAAAGGCACAAGGAAGTGGCCTGAGCTACTGGCTCAGATTCCTGTTGTTCTTACTCCTGTTAAACTGCCTCCTGTCTCTCAACCCACACCTACAGCCTCAGTGGAAGTTCTCTGTGTCCACTATGCTAATGAAGACAAGGCCTGTTTGCAGGTGGTTGTCAGTCAACATGCTGGCATCAGCTGAGAGTGGACACCTGTGGCCATACGGCCTCACGCTGAAGCTTTTCTAAAGGACAGTGGTCACAAGAAATCCCTCCAGTGGTCAGAACTGGAAATGGACTTACCTTTTCAGTCTGCCAAGCTTTGGGAAAAATCACTGATTGTGGACTTACAAAATGCCCTCTTCATCCTCAGACTATTCCATACAGCATCATTTCTGGACAGGAAGTTGATTCTGGATCAAGTAAATGACAGCAACCCTATGGCTCAGCAGTAAAGAATCCACCTACAATGCAGGAGACCCAGGAGACACGGGTTTGATCCCTGAGTCAGGAAGATCCCCCTGGAGGAAGAAATGACAACCTCCTCCAGTATTCTGGAGAATCCAATGGATAGAGGAAGCTGACAGGCTACAGTCCATGAGGCTGCAGAGTCAGACACGACCGACTGACTGAGCACGCACACAGATGACAGCCATGGGCTTGAGCTTTTGGAGTTCCCTGAGCTAAGATGCTCCCCATTACTGTGAAGCAATTAGCTTGCTGGGGTAGTGAGATGGCTCTTTGAAGACTCAGCTGTGGTTCAGCTGGGTGGCACCACTGTGCAAGGGTGGAGTAAATCCTTCCAGGGTATATACCCTGAACAAGCAGCCACCCTGTGGTGCTTCTCTCCATTCCAAGAATCAAGCGGTAGAAGTGGAACTGGTTGCTTTTATTCTGAACTCCAGAAGTCCACTAGTAAAAATGATGCTTCCTATCCTTTGAATGGTGTGCTCTGCTGGTTTAGAAGTCTTAGTTCCCAAGGAAGTGTGTTTTCACCGTAGACATGGCAATGCTTTGACCAAAGTGGAAGTTGAGACTGTAACCTGGACAGTTTGAGTTTCTCATGCCACTGAACCAACCAGCAGGAGAGAGAGAAAAAAAAAAATGGGCTTAATATATTTTAGCTAGTGTAACTGATCCTGATCCTCAAGGGGAAATTGGGTTGCTACCACACAATGGGGCAGGGTGGAGTAACAATGGATCCTCTGGGAATACCTCTTCACATTCATATGCAACATGGAAAAAATTGACAGAAAACTGTGTTCTTGGTCTTATCTGACTTTGCAACCGCATGGACTGTAGCCCACCAGGCTCTTCAATCCATGGGATTCTCCACGCAAGAACACTGGAGTGGGTTGCCATTTCCTCCTCCAGAGGACCTTCTCTATACAGGGATCAACCCATGTGTCTTGTGTCTCCTCATTGGCAGGCGGATTCTTTAACACTGAGCACCTGGGAAGCCTGATAGAAAACAAAAACCCAATACAGCAGGACCGCAAATGCTACAGATCCTTTGGGAATTAAAATTTGGGTGATGCCCTAGGAAAGCTGAGGTGCTTCCTGAGTGCAGAGAATACTAACTGGAGAGTGGAGAAAGGAGATATACAAATATTAATGATCAGATGGTAGTATTGAGTATATTTTCTTTTTGATATGAATGTGTGGGGATGAGGGGAGCTGTTGCCTGTGTCTGCAAGACACACACACACACGGCTTGTTTCTTTTTTCCTCTCCCATTGATCTACCATCTAACATACAATATTAACTTAACACCTTGGTATTTAAGGATATCAAAGGATGAGTGAGGTCCTGCTGTAGGACTATCACTGAAAAGTGGATCTCATGTGTGGATCATCTAGGGGAGATGGTAAGTGCCTTTGCAGTTGTGTGAGGGTAGTTACATCTTAAGTGGAAACATGATTTTGCTGTTATCCATATTTAGAAGTGGTTAAAAGAAGATGCACAGCTGCCAGATTAAGAAATGGTAGACTACTCTAAATGATGCTGTTTCCCAGAATCCCCTTTCCCTTCTGGTTCTGAATTCGTGTCAGCCGTAGGAACACCTGCAGGAAACTGGAAGACAGAGTGGAAGTCGTGGTCACAGCTTTCAGAGGTTTGTTGCAGTCAAGTGTGGTGATGGTTAGGTTCAGAGGTCACCACGGGACTGCAGTGAGTCCTCGCTCTTGAATCCCATGACCAGCCCACAGATTGCTCCACAAGCTCCCTTTCAGAGGCTCACTTGGGCATCTGAATATGATTGATCTCTCGGATTTCTCTGCAAGCTTCAACTTGTCCACCTGCACCAGTGTTTCCAGCTGATTGATCATTGACTGCTTACCGGTATAATCACGTAGGAAAAGATTGATAAATGCTTGATTTTTTCCCCCCTCTACTTACCTATTCTCAACATAATGAATGGTTCTCCACTGTCTTCCCAAGGTGACCCACTAGACTCTCTCCGCCCAAGTATCTAAACTCTCAGATTTAAACACATCTGGCCTGTTTAAAAGCACAGCAATTAGTGCCCTTTCTGAGGTCCTAATTGTTCATCCTTGGCCATCTATCAAATTCTAATATATAACAGTTTCATTATCATTTACTGCAGAGTATTCTAAAATTTGCATTATCATTTCTCCTTTCACACGTGCATTATTTTCAACTGTGGTTTCTTTTTCATTTTTCAAAAGCATAGAATTTTTAAACTTAATTTATTTTTAAATTGATATCTTAATAGCATTCCAGTTCAAAGATGGTCATTGCTTGATGCTGATATTTGGAATTTGTTGAGATTATTTATGTCCAGGTACAGTGGACTACAAATTTTTTCTATAAAAAGTCATGTAGTAACTACTTTAAGCTTTGTGAGGCATATTCTCTTTTCACCTTATCAAGTTTTACTTTTATAATTTGATACTGTTGTAGTAGGTGCACATCAGTTTAGAATTTTTATATCTTCCTAGTGAATTGGGCTTTTAAAAAAACTATTATGTGTCCCCCTTTATATTAATACTTAATAATTTTTTGCCAAGAGAATGCACTGGTCATAGCAAATACCCACTTCTAACAACACAAGAGAAGACTCGAGACGTGGACCAGACTCTAAACATCACCAGATGATCAACACCGAAATCTGATTATATTCTTTGCAGCCAAAGATGGAGAAGCTCTATTCAGTCAGGAAAAACAAGATCAGGAGCTGACTGTTGCTCAGATCATGAACTCCTTATTGCCAAATTCAGACTTAAATTGAAGAAAGTAGGGAAAACCACTAGACCATTCAGGTATGACCTAAATCAAATTCCTTACGATTATACAGTGGAAGTGACAAATAGATTTAAGGAATTAGATCTGATACAGTGCCTGGAGAACTATGGACAGAGGTTTGTGACATTGTACAGGAGGAAGAGATCAAGACCATCCCTGAGAAAAAGAAATGCAAAAAGGCAAAATGGTTGTCTGAGGAGCCCTTACAAATAGCTGAAAAAAGAAGAGAAGCAAAAGGCAAAGGAATAAAAGAAAGATACACCCATTTGAAAGCAGAGTCCCAAAGAATAGCAAGGAGAGATAAGAAAGCTTTCCTCAGTGACCAGTGCAAAGAAATAGAGGAAAACAGTACATTGGGAAAGACTAGAGATCACTTCAAGAAAATTAGAGATACCAGTGGAACATTTCATGCAAAGATGGGCACAATAAAGGACCTAACAGAAGGAGAAGATATTAAGAAGAGGTGGCAAGAATACACAGGAGAACTATATAAAAAAAGATCTTCATGACCCAAAAACCATGATGGTATGATCACTCACCTAGAGACAGACATCCTGGAACTCGAAGTCAAGTGGGCCTTAGGAAGCATCACTTCGAACAAAGCTAGTAGAGGTGATGGAATTCCAGTTGAGCTATTTCAAATCCTAAAAGATGATGGTGTGAAAGTGCTGCACTCAATATGCCAGCAAATTTGGAAAACTCAGCAGTCACCATAGGACTGGAAAAGTTCAGTTTTCATTCCAATCCCGAAAGCAATGCCAAAGAATGTTCAAACTACTGTACAATCTCACTCATCTCACATGCTAGCAAAGTAATGCTCAAATTTCTCCAAGCTAGGCTTCAACAGTATGTGAGCCAGCTTCAAGCTGGTTTTAGAAAAGACAAAGGAACCAGAGATCAAATTGCCAACATCTGTTGGATCATCAAAAAACCATGAGAGTTCCAGAAAAACATCTACCTCTGCTTTATTGACTATGCCAAAGCCTTTGACTGTGTGGATCACAACAAACTGTGGAAAATTCTGAAAGAGATGGGAATACCAGATCACCTGACCTGCATCCTGAGAAATCTGTATGCAGGTCAAGAATCAAAAGTTAGAACTGGACATGGAACAATAGACTGGTTCCAAATCAGGAAAGAAGTACATCAAGGCTGTATACNGGATCACAACAAACTGTGGAAAATTCTGAAAGAGATGGGAATACCAGATCACCTGACCTGCATCCTGAGAAATCTGTATGCAGGTCAAGAATCAAAAGTTAGAACTGGACATGGAACAATAGACTGGTTCCAAATCAGGAAAGAAGTACATCAAGGCTGTATACTGTCACCCTGCTTTTAACTTATATGCAGAGTACATCATGAGAAATGCTTGCTGGATGAAGCACAAGCTGGAATCTAGACTGTTGGGAGAAATATCAATAACCTCAGATATGCAGATGACACCACCCTTGTGGCAGAAAGCAAAGAACTAAAGAACCTCTTGATGAAAGTGAAAGAGGAGAGTGAAAAAGTTGGCTTAGAACTGAACATTACGAAAACTAAGATCATGGGATTTGGTCCCATCACTTCATGGCAAATAGATAGGGAAACAGTGAGAGATTTTATTTTTGGGGGCTCCAAAATCACTGCAGATGGTGATTGCAGCTATGAAATTAAAAGATGCTTGCTTCTTAGAAGAAAAGCTATGACCAAGCTAGACAGCATATTAAAAAGCAGAGACACTACTTTGCCAACAAAGGTCCATCTAGTCAAGGCTATGGTTTTTCCAGTAGTCATGTAAGTGAGAGTTGGACTATAAAGAAAATTGAATGCTGAAGAATTGATGCTTTTGAACTGTGGTGTTGGAGAAGACTCTTGAAAGTCCCTTGGACTGCAAGGAGATTCAACCAGTCCATCCTAAAGGAAATCAGTTCTGAATATTCACTGGAAGGACTGATGCTGAAGCTGAAACTCCAATACTTTGGACACCTGATGTGAAAAACTGACTCATTGGAAAAGACTCTGATGCTGGGAAAGATTGAAGGCAGGAGGAGAAAGGGAACAACAGAGGATGAGATGTTTACATGGCATCATTGACTGGATGGACATGAGTTTGAGCAAGCTCCGGGAGTTGGTGATTGACAGAGGATGCCTGGCGTGCTGCAGTCCATGGGGTTGCAAAGACTTGTACACAGCTGAGCAACTGAACTGAATAATTTTTTAATCTTTATATTTCTAGTAAAAATATAGCCATATCTGTGAAATATCTTCCTGTTTTATCTTTTTTTGCCTTTTTATTTTTAGGCTTTATTTGTTCTAACATTTTTGATGGATCTCTTCTAAATATCATATAAGCAGACTTTTAAAACAATCCCTTCTGACATTACCTGTTTTTTTGGTTATGTAGGCATACTCAGTCATGTCTGACCCTTTGCGACCCCGTGGACTGTAGCCTGCTAGGCTCCTCTGTCCATGAAATTTCCCAGGCAAGAATACTGGAGTAGGTTGCCATTTCCTCTTCCACGGGATCTTCCCAACCCAGGGACCGAACCTGAGTCTCTTTTGTCTCCTCTTGCCAGGTGAATTCTTTACCACTGTGCCACCTGGGAAGCCCTGCTTTTTTACTTATGAGTATACTCCATTTGTGTATTGTAATTATAGATTTCTCTGAACTTGTTTATACCATGTTGTTTTAAATTTTTTTTTCCTTTTATTGGAAAGATGGTCATGATTGGCAAACATTTCTTATGCTTACCCACATGAACACTTAAGTTTGGGGAGGCAAAGTGAGTAATCCTGAACAACAGGGATGCAAGTGACATCCAAAGCTGGAAGGGCCAGAGTTTTCCACGTGTTCTTTTATCCTGCTGCAACAACTTACCACATGCCATATGGCAAAACCTTCATCCACCAAGCTCTTCAGTAACTAGAGAGCAGGGTCTCCTTCCAATCTGCATTCTTGTGCAGTAAGAGAGAGAAAATCAATCTCATTTGTGTTACGTCAGTGAGATAGTCAAGCTGATTTATCATCATAGCCTACTGTGATTAATATGTGATTTTAAAATCTTTGCAATGATTGTATTTTTTCCCCACTTTCCCCCTTGATTTGGAATGTGTTTGGTCTCTATCTAGTTATTTTGTATTTGTGTGTGTATGCAGGGGTCGGGGAGTGGGTGTTGAAGATTTCCATTACTGTTTGATAGCCCAGCAAGACATGGTTTACTCAGGATATAATTGCTTTTATTTGTATTGCTGGGTCCTTCAGAATGTGTGGAGCACCACACTCCTGTAAGTAGAATCACATCCTTTTTCTTTTTAATATACAGATGCTGGTGGCAGTGGTTTAGTTGCTAAGTTGTGTCCGACTCTTGTGACCCCAAATACACAGATGCTCACCACCAATTTTCTGTCGCACATGACAGGCTCATAGTCCCCAAGCCAAAATTCTTTGGCCAGATGTGTTTCTGAATTCAGATCTTTTGGATTTAGAAAGGTAATACAGTATACTTCTGAATCAAACATCTAAATACTTCAGCAGTCAAACATGCGAATGTTCAGAATAAATAGAATAAATACAGGTAATCAGTAGCCTCCAGTAGTTCATATCTGCCACCAAATTAGTTTTTTAAAATAGTTTTTCATGGTTTTCTGGAATTAAGAATAAGAGATTCTTGATTCTTACTTCCTTAAATAGGCTACAAAGTAATCAATTATTATGTTGTCAGTGGCATTCTAGTTCTAAGGATAAATTCTGGCCATTTTAGGTAGAATTACTACTGTCTTCCAAGGCTCTTTAGCAACAATGTATTTCATATATACATTGTGCCCTGGTGCACAGCTTGTGGAATCTTAGTTCCCCAAACAGGGATTGAACCCAGGTCCTTGTCAGTGAAAGTGTGCAGTTCAAACTCTTGAACCACTAGGGAATTCCCTCATATTGGTTTTTAATAGCAGTATCAAAGTCACCAAGTGGAGGTCATTTCCTGATGACCTATTTTAGCAACATGTTTGCCAATTATAAATTTTAATTTTGAATAAAAAATTTCAAGGATATTATTACATCAACATGCTTTTACAGCAGGTCAATGTAGAATAGTGTAAAGATCTAGAAGCTATAACATATATCTATATTTGAAGCAAGGAGATCCAACCAGTCCATCCTAAAGGAGTTCAGCCCTCGGTGTTCTTTGGAAGAAATGATGCTAAAGCTGAAACTCCAGTACTTTGGCCACCTCATGCAAAGAGCTGACTCATTGGAAAAGACTCTGATGCTAGGAGGGATTGGGGGCAGGAGGAAAAGGGGACGACAGAGGATGAGATGGCTGGATTGCATCACTGACTTGATAGACGTGAGTTTGAGTGAATTCCGGTGATGGACAGGGAAGCCTGGCGTGCTGCAATTCATGGGGTTGCAGAGTCGGACACGACTGAGCGACTGAACAGAACTGAACTGAAATATGTTATGGAGTAGAAAGTTATGGACAGTGTCAAGTATAGTAAAGAATTTTAGAAGGAATCTTAGAGGCTTCTTACCTTGGCCTTCTATCTGATATAAGAATCCCATCCTGAAGATTTCCCAGTAGATAATCACTGCTCTCTTCTGCAATAAATGAGTTTATGACTTACAAAGGCATGCCTCCACATTGCTTAATTGTTAAACTAACACATAGATCATTTCCCTCTGTACTAAAAAGCTGGTTACTCTTACCCACAATCCACCTAGGACATACACAAACATTTAGTTTTCTCCAGGATAAATATATCCAGTTCCTCAAAATATGCAAGGATCAAAGTGTTCAAACTGCAAATTTCAGAACTAATATCTAAGAGTAGAGGTGACAATATGACAGCATAAAACTGATAGCAAGAAAGAATTTTCTAAATTGAGTTGTTCAAGAATGAAGCATATTTCTCTCCAATATGGGGAACACCTCATTTTTAATGGTAATAAAACAGAATGGAGACCATTTGATCTAAAGAAGAAATTTCTGCCACGAGACAGAAGCATAACCTGCTGACCTCTGTTTCTCTTTAGTTGCAAATTGCATGATTCTTTGATTCCAAATAGTTGGGAAATAATGAAACAAAATTTCTTTTCCAGTCTTCTTCCTTCCTCCCTTAATGAATAATTAACCACACATTAAATCATCTTTCCTAAGAAAGTTCTGAGTTTGTAATATCCAGCTGTGTTTTAGTCAGTTTGAACCTAAAGGGCAATTTTTACAAAATTCCCAGCAGAGGTGCCAAATATTGATTTGAGGTTGTCGGATAGAATGTGTGTCTTTTTCTAATCCATAGTAAAGTAAAATTTCATAAACTCAGACTCAAAAGAACACTTTTTATATTTTAAACTGGTATAGATGTGACTGCTATTGAGGATGACTTCTTGTTTTTTGGCTGTGCCATGGTATATGGGATCTTAATTCCTCAATTAGGGATTGAATCCATGCCTCCTGCAATGGAAGCACAGAGTCTTAACCACTGGGCCACCTGGAAGTCCCAAGTATGACTCTTTTTTTCGTGATAAGTAATTGCTGTGTTGTTGAAAACACTGTTAGCAAATTTTAAAGTTTTTGAAAAGGTTTAAAATATTGTTAGCAAAGACAGACATAGTACAGTGTACTTAAAGTTTCATGGAAGGGCATCTCACAGGGGAAGAGCTACTATACACAAATCTCATTAAACTCTAAATAAAATTCTAGAGAAGCCTTCTTACATGACATGATCTGGACTGGGTATTGGTTAATGTTGGATTAATTGGAAAAACTGATTAAAACAGCACACAGGTTTCTTAAACATGTGTTTTACCTGAAAATATGTAAATAGAGGAGAATTCCCTGGCAGTCCAGTGGTTGGGACCCTGTGCTTTCACTGCCAAAGGTGCTGGTTCAATACCTGGTTGGGGAACTAAGATCCTACAAGTCATGTGATGCAGCCAAAAAATAATAATAATAAAATAAAACACATAAATAGGGGTTTCAGATTGAGCTGGCAAAGTAGGAGGAGGTGGAGCTCACCTCCTCCCACAAACACATTGAAAATTCATCTACATATGGAAGAATTCTCACTGAAAACTAACCAGAGAATGGCAAAAAGACTTCTGGGCCACCAAGGCTGTAAGAAAGATCCACACGTAACTGGGTAGAAAGGGAAGAGAAGCCGCAGGTCAGAACCTGTGCCCCTGGGAGGGGGTGGAGGGAAAGAGGACACACGCCCTGGGGAGGGGGAGGTCTGAGCTACACTGGACTCCACAGTCGTGGGGTCCTAGGCAGGGAAGAGCAGTCCACTTGCCTGACTGGAGGAACTCTGAGACTAACAAAAGGCTGTGAGCAGGCTGGACTCCACTTGCAAGGAGTGCTTGCACGCTGGCTTTGCCTCCAGAGCAGGAGAGAGATGTGCTCCAGTGGCTGCTGGGCTTCCATGGCCCCTATCAGCACACCTGGCCGCGGCTGAGCGAATCCTCTGCTCCCACGCACTCCGTGTAATGGCATGGCGCTGGATCTAGGACGCTGGGGGGAGACTCAGCTGTAGGACACAAAGGCAACCTCCCCCTGCGGAGGAGCCCAGGTGGGGCGGCACCCACTGTTGTCTCTAACTCAGGCAGGGGCTCTGCAGCAGCCCAGATCTCTGATGACGGCTGCTCCATTGCAGCTCACCTCCTAGTACATGCTGAGGTTCCACGTGGCCTGGCCAGCTCCGTGGAGGGATTTCACAACCAGGCAGGAGGGTGGAGGCTGGGGCAGTGACTGACTGTGAACGACAAAGGAGACTGGCTCTGAGCAGAGCCGTGGGCACTTGCACAGGCAGGGCGCTGGCCCTCTGCTCGGGATCAGCATGAGCCGAGAGTCCACACGGGCCCCACTCGGGCAAAGGTCCAGGTGTGGGACAGGGGAAGGGATCAGAGCCAACTGGGTCCAAACTTAAGGGTCTTTGCTCTAAAGACTCCACGTAGAAACCACTAGAACTGCTACACAAATTCAACAAGAAAACAGGGTACAAGATTAACATAAAGATGGCTGAGTGCCTTTGCTGTTCTCGTGGAACTGTCACAACATTGTTGACTGGCTATATTCCAGTACAAAATGTTTTTGGTGTTAAAAAATAATTAAATTAAAAACAATAACATACAGAAATTGGTTTCATTCCTTTACACTAACAATGAGATATCAAGGAATGTAAATAAATAACCTCCTTTAAAATCACATCAAAGAAAATAAAATACTTAAGAATAAACCACACTAAGAAGTTGAAAGACTTACATGCTGATAATCACAAAATGTTAATAATAACAGACTAAAGATAATTCAAAGAAATGAAAGCTATCCCATGCCCTTGGACAGGAAGAAATAATACTTTTAAAATGGACATATTACTTAAAGCAATCTACAGGTTTAATGAGATCCCTATCAAATTACCCATAATATTTTTCATACAACTAGAACAAATAATCATAGACTTTATATAGAATCATAAAAGACCTGGAATTGCCGAAGCCATCCTGAGGAAAAAGAACAGGGCAGGATGCATAACCCTCCCAGACTTCAGACAACACTACCAAGCTACAGTAAGCAAAATAGGGTGGTACTGGGAACAGAAACAGACATAGATCAGTGGAATGTAATAGCCTGAAAATAAGCCCACAAACCTAAGGTCAATTAATCTTCGACAAAGAGGCAAGAATATACAATATACAATACACTTCAGCAAGTCGTGTTGGGACAGTTGGACAGCCACATGCAGATCAACGAAGTGAGAACACACCCTTACACCATATACAAAAATAAACTCAAAATAGTTTAAAGACTTAAATACAAGACATGACACCATAAAATACCTAGGTATGAAACAGGAAAGCTACAAGTATATATTGTATAACACAGGGAATTATAGCCTTTATCTTGTAATATCTTCTAATGGAGTACAAACTGTAAAAATATTGAATCACTGTTGTATGCCTGAAATTAATACAATAATGTAACTCAACTATACTTCAATTTAAAAAATTAAATATATGTTTTCTGATATAGGGGTAAAGTTTTTAAGTTTTATTATTTTTTGTTTGTTAATGTGGGTCTGAGGACTGCAGTGACACCTTTCTTTCATAAACTCTGCCCATAATTCATGTTTTGTTATTTCTTGCTTGACTTTCTCTCAAGTGAATCAAGGACTTCTAATCACATATAAAGTAATTCAAACCTAGAATGGTAAACTTTGCGTTTTTCTTTTGGCAATTGTTTATAGCTGCCCCTCACAACTCTTTCCAATACTCACCTCTTTCCAATCTTTGCAAAGTATCGAACTTGGTTTTCATAGAAACTACAATTCTTTTTTTCATGCTCTCATCAGTCTTTTCAATATTTAATTAATTTGGATAATTAGAACAACAAGTACTGTGAGTAGAAACCAGTCTGGGACAAATGGGGGTGCTTGATATACATATAACAGGACATACTGGAGGGCCTCTACCAGCTGCTGGCAAGGACGTGCCACCGACACTTGTCAGTATGTTTAATAGAAGGAGCGAGAAGCCTGGCTTAATCTGAGGACTATGTTGAGAGGACCTTCTTTAAAATACTATAGTGTCATATATGCCCAAAAATAGAACGCAGGGGCATGGTTGTGGCTAGCTCATAGGGTATCTTTGTGTGAAGTAGAAAAAGGCACCCCCTCCCCTAACACAGGGTTTGCTGAGGAAAGCATGGGCTAGATTTCTCCCTCCATCCACCCTGTCTGCATGGTACCACTTACGTGAGCCCAGCCAACACAATCAACACAGTAGCCCCAGCTCCTGGGACAGAAAATGGATTATGATTAGGGGGATGGGAGAGGAGCTGATCTCTACTCATGCACAGAAAGATGGAGCAGAAAAGCAGGGAGGCGGGAAAGGTCTCATCTGTGGGGAAAGAAGTCTTCAGTCTTAGAAGAGACTCCTTATAGATTTCGTAACTACTGATACAGGTGATCTTGCCTGATCAACCTGCAAATTTTCCTTCCTGTGGGAGAATGTTCTTTAGCAAAGAGGCCAGTATAAAATGAGTATTTCACCACCAGCTCCTGGACTGCTCCGCCACCTTCCTTCCTGCTCCATCTCCTCTGCTACTCACCTCCCCTTCTCCACGTCCCCTGTTTCTCCACCTCCCCTGCTGCCATTGCTTCCAAATATACTATGATCAATTTTCAGAGCTCTCTTTACTGACCCTGGAGGCTTTTCTGTGCCACTCAAAAATTTCCCTACCTATTAGGTGATAGTTTCACAGATGAGAGAACCTTTTATTCTAGAAATCATTATGAAAAAACACAATGAAAATGCCTGGTTGACATAACACATCATTAAGTTTATTCATACTTATGTGTTAAGTCAATGAATTAATAGGCATAAATGACCAATAAGGAAAAAAAAAAATTAGAGCAGGTCCCGCCTGGCAGGCTATAGTCCATGAGGTTGCAGAGTCAGACGTCACTGAACGGCTGAGCACACACAGCACACCCTGAAAGCAAAGAGGGAAGGCCAAAAGGGGACGCTATGCAAAGTAAGCTGAGCTCGTTCATTTCTGCCGTCTTGTTCCATCTTCCAACAGTGCTGACCAGAGAGAAGTTGATTCTGGGGTTGGTTTTCTTGTTTATTTTGCTTCTTTGCTTGTGTTTTTGTTTGTTTTGCTTTGCTTTTTGGTATTATAGTTCAAAACCTTGGAGCACTCTGACACCACTAAAATTTACAATGAACCTTGAAGATTTTTTTTGTAAACGTAAGCATGATTAATATAAAGAAGCTCATTTAGGAGGCAGTTTTGTTTTTTTAATGCAGAGCTTCAACACTGAAGGGGAGGAACCCTTCTATAACCTAGTCTGAGCCACGGGCCAGTGTGTGTTTATGTATACACCCTCCTAGGGAAAGTATTGCTGGGCATTTGTGACAGTTCTCATCTGGCCACCGGTGGTCTCTAACTTTGCTCCAATTCATTTCATTTCATTGTTGGAAAGCTCCTTACCTGTGCATGGTTTTCTCACATCTCATAAAACTGAATAGTTTAAGCAAACACCTGCATCCTTCGAAACAGTCGTTTTCTGTCCTATTGAATATCTTTTAAAACATTTTTCATGCCAGCAACTAGGTTAATCCAGCTTTCTTTCCCCTTTTGTTTAGAATTAGAGTATTTACTTAGAATTAGAGGGCTTCCCAGGTGATGGAGTGGTAAAGAATCTTCCCCCCTGGGTCAGGAAGATCCCCTGGAGAAGGAAATGACAACCCACTCCAGCATACTTTCCTAGAAAATCCCATGGACAGAGAAGCCTGGCAGACTACAGTGCGTGGGGTTGCGAAGAGTCAGACATAACTGAGCACACACGCGTGTAAAGAGTGTTTACAGCTATAAGGAAGGCAGAGATCAGTTGACTGGTGGCTTTCTCAGTGGTTCTCAAACTTTACACGTTTCTGTGACAGAGGGCTTGTTACAACACGGTGGCAGAGCCTCAGTAAATCTGGAATGGGACCTAAGAATCTGTATTTTTAACAAGTTCTTCCGTTCTGCTTCTGCTGCTGCTGATCTAGAGACAGCACTTTGAGAATCAGCCTAAAGCCTTCACTTCACAGCAGGGGAAACTGAGCCTTAGACAACTGAAGTGTTTGGCCCAGTGACCCAGACCATTAGTAGCAGTGGCAGTAAGAAAAAATGTTATTCAGTTGCTAAGTCACGTCCAATTTTTTGCAACCCCATGGACTGCAGTACACCAGGCTCCTCTGTCCTTTACTATCTCCCGGAGTTTGCTCAAAAATCATGTCCATTGAGTCAATGATGTTATCTATTCATATTATCCTCTGCAGTCCCCTTCTCCTTTCACCTTCAGTCTTTCCCAGTATCAGGGTCTTTTCCAATGAGTCGGCTCTTCAATCAAGTGGCCAAAGTATTAGAGTTTTAACTTCAGCGACAGTCCTTACAATGAATATTCAAGGTTGATTTCCTTTAGGATTGACTGGTTTGACTTCCTTGTAGTCCAAGGGACTCTCAAGAGTCTTCTCTAGCACTACAGTTTGCAAGCACGAATTCTTTGGTGCTCAGGCTTTTTATGGTCCAACTCTCACATCCATACATGACTACTGGGAAAACCATAGCTTTGACTATAAGGACCTTTGCCAGCAAAGTAGTCTCTACTTTTTAATATGCAGAGGTTTATGCATAGGTTTGTTATGGCTTTCCTTCTAAGGAGCAAGCATCTTTTAATTTCATGGCTGCAGTCACCGTCCACAGTGATTTTGGAGCCCAAGAAATTAAAATCTGTCACTGCTTCCATTTTTTCCTTCTACTTGCCATAAAGTGATGGGACTAGATGCCATGATCTTAGTTTTTTTAAACATTGAGTTGTTAAAATTCAACAGGATGGGTGCACATGAATCTTTGGTGAAAAGAATGGCAGACTGAGGAACAGCCAAAATATCAGCCCCCTCTTCCACATTATACAGTGAATTTCACCTACTTTAAGATTTTACTGGTTGTCAAATACACAGTTTTATGTATTACTAAGATAGAAAAAAATGCTCCCAATTAAACATAGTGAAAGTCACTCAGTCATGTCCAACTCTTCATGACCCCATGGATTATAACAGTCCATGGAATTCTCCAGGCCAGAATACTGGAGTGGGCAGCCATTCTCTTCTCCAGGGGATCTTCCCAACCCAGGGATCAAACCCAGGACTTGCATTGCAGGGAGATTCTTTACCAGCTGAGCCACCAGGGAAGCCCAAGAATACTGGAGTAGGTAACCTATCCCTTCTCCAGTGGGTCTTCCCAACCAAGGAATTGAACTGGGGTCTCCTGCATTGCAGGTGGATTTTTTACCAGCTGAGCTATTGAACATGCATTCCTATCAAAGATACGTTAAAAACAAAAAAAGTGCAGATTAGAAGTGATGAAAAAGAGTTTTTGAGAAATGACTGTCGTATTTGAGACGATATTTCTTAATCTCCTTTGCATTCTGCTGTTGCCTTGAGGCTAATTCTCACCAATAAAGTATGAGTGGGAGTGAGGCATGTCACTTCTGGGTCAGACTTTACGATGTGGGTAGCTTGTCCATACTTTTTCCTTCTACATCTGAAAGCAGCTAAAACTGAGATCTAGGAGATGGCAAAGCTGAGAAAGGGGAGAGGGAAGCTTGGTTTCCTGAACCAAATGGGAGAAAACCACCCACAGATCAGGACCCATACTGGCTTGTGAGAGGGAAATAAGCTAGAATTTTGTTTAAGGTGTATAATTTTCATTTGTTACCCTTACCATCATTAAAATATTCTTAATTAGCACACTCTTTCACTTGAGTGGGCTTCCCTGGTGGCTCAGTGGTAAAGAATCTGCCTGCCAATGCAGGAGACGTAGGCTTGATCTCTGGTCTGGGAAGATCACCTGTAAAAGGAAATGGCAAACTGCTCCAGTATTCTTGCCTGGGAAATCCCATGGATAGAGGGGCCTGGCAGGCTACCGTCCATGGGGCCACAAAGAGTCAGACATGAGTTAGCAACTGAACAACAACAATCTACCTGGGTCATTGTAAAGTGAAGTGAAGCGAAAGTCAGCCAGTCATGTCTGACCCTTTGCGACCCCATGGACTATACAGTCCCTGGAATTCTCCAGGCCAGAACACTGGAGTGGGTAGCTGTTCCCTTCTCCAGGGGATCTTCCCATTGAACCCAGGTTTCCTGCATTGCAGGTGGATTCTTTACCAGCTGAGCTATAAGGGATTAAAGTAATTACTATGTGTAAAGCTCTTAGAAAAGTATCTGTCATATAATAAACACTAAGTGGATGTTAACTATTATTACCATTTAGAATGCTTTTTAAAAATGCAAATAACCTTGTGGGGGGAATCTTTGGAAGTTAAACATTTATATTATACTAGAAAATTACTTAAGAATCGATCCAAGCCCTGTCACTTTTAGAGATTAAGTAAATGAAGTCAGTGAGAAGATGAATGGCTTGCTGTAAAGTTACTTCATCAGTAGTAACTACTTTAGTATGAATTAGCTGTCTTTCAGCAAAGAAAGAGCAGGCTGAAATAGGAATAAGACTGTGGATGGGGAGAAAGAGAGCAGATGCTTTTGGAGATAGCTTTGTAGTTGTGAGGAAAAGCTTGGGACTGGGGCTCTCGGCAGTCAAAGCAAGGAATAATGGGATATGTGGTGACCAGGCTGGGAGAGGCAAGGAAAAACTACACAGTAACATGTTCATCGCATTACTAAACATAATGATTCATCCAAAGTTGCACAGTAAAACACAATATGTACATTTTGGGTACATTTTAGCACAAAGTCCCTTTCTTTGGAAATGATAAGCCCCAGAAAAGCCTCTGGGGAAGAGATGAACCTAGGTGGCCACATGGATACAATGCTGGTTTCTCTTCCATGGCAGACTGGAAGAGGGATGTATGTATAATACCTCACCCAAGCTGAGACAATCAGTAGCATCTCTTGTAACCAAAGTGGAACTGGGTCTCTCAGAGTCTGTGTTAATTGAGGGACCTGTCTGTTATGTAGCAGCATCCTCGGGGTCAGTTCTATGGGCTACAAAAAGCCACGTGCCGGCCAAAATCATAGAAAAGCAGAAATACTGAACAAGTAAAGGGATCTGGTCTGCAAAGATAAGCATGGGGGCAGATATTCAGAAAAAAAAGCAAAGAGTGGCCATGGGGTTCCAGGACTTACAGTGCATGACTTCCAGGCTGACAGCTTACCAGTTCTTATCCTCAGCTCCCATGAGCTGGATTGAGTAATGTTTATATGAGTTCTCTCTGTGCTTAAAAATAAACCCACTGAAAATTAAAAAAAAGGTCTAAGCTGAGTTGGTTTCTGTTTTTTGAGCCAAGGCAATTGGTAATAATACAGTCAATAACTAAATTAGTTAAAAATCTCCTAACCATACTTGGTTACTTATTGTCAAGTAACAATATTTAAGTTCACATCCGCCCTGCTGCTGCTGCTAAGTCACTTCAGTCGTGTCCGACTCTGTGTGACCCCATAGACGGCAGCCCACCAGGCTCCCCCATCCCTGGGATTCTCCAGGCAAGAATACTGGAGTGGGTTGCCATTTCCTTCTCCAATGCATGAAAGAGAAAAGTGAAAGTGAAGTCGCTCAGTCTGTCCGACTGTTAGCGACCCCATGGACTGCAGCCCACCAGCCTACTCCATTCACTGGATTTTCCAGGCAAGAGTACTGGGGTGGGGTGCCATTGCCTTCCCCGCACATTTGCCCAGAAGGAAGCATTATGAAAGCCATCGCTGCTGTTGGCATGGTGTCCTCCGAGTTCTAGTTCAAGAGTTTGGATTTGATGCTCTTCTGATTTCCTGGAGATTATCTGAGTAATCATTTTAGTTGATGGGATCAAATTTTTCATATTTCTATCACAAAAGATCAAATTAACCAAATTTTTAGATGTTATTTGACTCAGAATTTTTGAAAGTCAGAGGATTTTTCTTCCTTACTATTGTAATGAAGTAGTACATTTTCATTGTAGAAGCTTTTGATAAGGTATATAGGTCAAAAAATTTCCAAAATCAGTCATTAACAGATAGCCATCTGTAATTTTTAGGATGAAACCCCAACAAAAAAATGAAAGTGTAAGCATATCAGTATCTTGAATTATCCTCATGAATTCATGTAATTTTACTGGTATTTTTTCATGTGCTCATAGATTTTTTTCAAAGAGTTCCCCAAGGATCAGAATTTGAATTTGAATCACTGAGAAATACTTCTGGCATCTGACTTCTTTATTTTCTCTGATAAACAATAAATGCATTTACTTTATTCAGTTCCTTTGTTCTTTAGGAAATGAAAAGAAACCATCATCTAACTGAGATCGCCTGTGTGTCACGGAGGCAAGGAGATTGAAGCCACGTCCCTGGGCTTTTATAGTCCCTTACTTGCATTTTATCAGCAATTTAGTGGAAGCCTGTTTTTTTCACTTCCTAGCTGTCTTCTTGTGTTTCCTGTTAAAACACCAGATCTAAGATGACTTCAGTTCCAGAAGGGTCTGCCAGGCTGCTCTAGAATCATGATCTGTTTTCATTCCTTATTTTGGGCTTTCGTTGGGCTCACTTCTGTCCATTTTCTTTTCTTTGTTTAAAAGGCTGCTCTTTATTTTTGTGCGCATTGGCTGAGCTGGGGCTTTGTTACTGTCCTCAGACTTTTCTCACTATAGTTTTGGCGAGAGGGCTACTCTTTGTTGAAGTGCGGGCTTCTCACTGTGGTGGCTTCCCTTGCTGTGGAACACAGGCTCTAGAGCACAGATCTGGCAAATTGTGGCGCACAGGCTTAGTTGCTCAGTGGCATGTGGGATCCTCCCGGACCGGGGATTGAATCCATGTCCCCAGGACTGGCAGGCAGATTCCCAACCCCTGGACCACCAGCAAAGTCCTATTCATTTTCTCATACTTAGATATTTTATTATTTTCCTTCCTTGGGCTGACAGTCATTATCTTTGTTCTTCTTAGTTTTTCCTTGTTAGTTTTAACTTATCCTCTCTTATTTTATTTACCATATTTAAAAATTAATTATCCTGATCCCACGTTACTTATTCCTCACACAAAGGATCTATCATCTTAGTAAAACTGTACTCTTTTAACAATCAAAGTAGGATTACAGCTAAAGTTTTAGAGGTGTTTTGCTTTCTTTCACACATATGATTTTCACCATTAGCAAAATTCATCTGTTTACCATTAAAAAGGGGGATATAGCTGAAATACTAAATTTTCTAAAATCCGGTAACTCTCCACTGCATTTTTCTGACTTCTTTTCACTTTTAATTTCCAACTTTTTTGGAGGGACTGTTTTAAGACATCATTCTCTCAGTTTTCATGTTCCCATTCTGATTAATCATTATCTTTTTAAACCAGAGATCGCTCACACTTTACTTGTTATGTAAAAATTTAGCTAAGGCTTTGTTGGGAGCCTGGAGGATTATCTACTTAATCTGATTACACTTGACTGGCAAGCATCATCACTGAATTTCAGAACTTTCACTCACTCTCAGCATTTGAAACAGGTAGAACACAAGAAAGTCCTTCATTATTCATATTCATTAAGTTAAAATTCCACAAATATCTGTGGAATTTCTACTATGTGCTGGGCACTGTTCACCCCTGAATAGGGTGAACATGATCCCTGCTCTCAAGGACATCATGGTCTAGGGGGAAGATAAACATATTGTAATACATGGCCTTAGCATCTGTGATTGGGGTAAGCACAGTGTTAGATAACAGACCAGGTGGGCAATGATGGAGAGAGGGCATGTGCACTGAGACTTGAAGGACCTGGAGAGGTAAGCTCTCAGAAGCGTTCCAGAAAGAGGAAAGAGTTGAAAGAAACAATTAGAGGCATGATAACGGACCTTGGGGAACTCCAGGGACTTGATGTATCTGATGATGTTGGGAGGCGGGGCGGGGATGGTGNGGAGAGGTAAGCTCTCAGAAGTGTTCCAGAAAGAGGAAAGAGTTGAAAGAAACAATTAGAGGCATGATAACGGACCTTGGGGAACTCCAGGGACTTGATGTATCTGATGATGTTGGGAGGCGGGGCAGGGATGGTGGGAAGCGGGGAGGGGGGATGTGTGATCAGATGTGATCAGATTATGAATGACTTGTGTGCCGTGCTGAAGGGTGCAGGTTATTCTGAAGAACTTTAAGCAGAAATATAATGACTAGATTTGTATTAATGATTTAAAAGGAGTGCTCTAGCATTGGGGGCCACTGATATGACTCAGAAGATCCTCGCTATACATACAGAGGGTGTTTCTCATGAGAGCCGAGCCTAGTGCCTATGAAGATCAGAGGGGTTAGGACATCCACCAACACAGAGCATTTACTCAGTTTAATCCTTTCCTTCTTTTTCTTCTTCTCTGTCCTTCCTATCCCCTCAGCCTCTTCCTTCTCTTAAACATTCTCTTAAGAAGCTCTGAAAACAGATCATGGGAAGTCTTTACAAATACCAGTGAAAACTTTTCTGATTTAGTTGCAAATGTCTTCTGTCTTTTTTTCTAGGGTCAGTGTTACATTATTTATTGGCAGAGTTTCCTTTCATGGATGTTCAGATGTTCTCCTTCCCTTTTCCCACCAGTAATTCTTCATCACAACCTATCATCACCTTCAACATGGGGGTGGGGAGGGGAAACAGAAATTCAAGTAAACTGATTTTACTGTTGTCCTATGGTTCTCTCAGTTTATTAGTAGAATAAAAAAGCTTCTAGTGACTTTCATGTTTTTCATAATGTTTTTTAAACTGTAGGCTGTGACCCACGTGTAGGTCATGAAATCAATTTTATGGGTCATAACTTGCATTTTTTAAAAAAGAAACAAGACCTAGTCTAATAGAATAGAAAATACCAGGGTGCAGTGAATAGGGTCGATATTCTTTCAGGAAAGTTTGTTTCAGTTATTATCATATACGTTTATTCATGCAGATAATATGAAACATATCTTACTATGAGTGGTAACCAAAAAGATTAAATTAAAAAAAAATCGAAAACAGCTTTAGCTTTCCGCCCCTTACTCTGCAGAGGTCGCACGTGCAAGGTTTCTCTGCGCTACGTGGCCTCCTACCTGCTTGCCGCCCGTGGGGGCAATTCCTCCCCCAGCTCCAAGGACATGGAAAAGATCCTGGACAGCGTGTGCATCCAGGCAGATGACGACCGGCTCAACAAGGTCATCAGTAAACTGAACAGAAAGAACACTGAGGACGTCATTGCCTAGGGTATGGGCAAGCTGGCCAGAGTGTCCGCGGGCGGAGCCCTGGCAGTCTCCGCCCCGCTGCAGCAGAGCAAGCGGAGGAGGAGTCACATGACCACATGGGGTTTGGCTTGTTTGATTTGAGTTCGGCTTTCCTGCAAATAAAACCCTTTTTACGTTAAAAAAAAAAAAAAAGTTTGAAAAATTGTCCACTCTGAAGATCAAAAAAATTGAGAACCAGAGAAGTTGACTTGTCCAAGTCCAAGAATTAGTGGCAAATGCAAGATTTGAATTTAGGTCTTCAAATAGCCTGATATTTTCTGAGCAAAATTTGATTAATTGCTGAACATGAGGACTGGATTTCATTGACTTGCTTTATCCTTGAGGTCACATCGTGAAAGATGATCAGATGTCTATAGTGCTCTGCTGTCTTAGTATTTGTGAGCGCACTGTGTTGCCCTTATGCTTCCTGTCATAGGTAAGCCTTAGACTTTGACAGATGGCCACCTTATGCCTTTATTAGTCTTAACTTTTTTTGTGTGTGTGGATAACTTTGATATATAATTGTTCATACTTATGTTTTGAATAAAGATAACTTAGTTCTTTTTGTTTCTCAGATGAATGACTGAATGATTATTTTGGTCCTTTCTTTCACAGTCCTTGGAGAAGGCAATGGCACCCCACTCCAGTACTCCTGCCTGGAAAATCCCATGGACGAAGGAGCCTGGTAGGCCACAGTCCCTGGGGTCGCAAAGAGTCGGACACGACTGAGCAACTTCACTTGTCTTTCTTTCACAGTCCTTAACCACCTTGAAAAACAAACATTCCGGAATATTTAGAGGTGTTTCTCCTGAAATTGGGGAAATGCTAGGTACACCTTGGGGTTCCTTCAGCCTAATGGTTCTATTGCCTTTGTAATTAATCTTTTTGGATTTCTTCTTCATTATTCCAAGAAATTAAGCTTTTTTTTTTTTTTTTTTTCCTTTGCATGTTATTTGACTTAAATTCAGGGAGGCGTTGAGGCACAGCAGAGAATACAAGCTTGGGAATTGAGAGACCCGACTTCTGGTTTTTCTTGTCACCCAGTTTATTGTTTGCCTGTTCAGCAGGTCCCACAACATTTGGGGGAGTTGATTTCTTTATTTGCAAACTGAGAATGTCACCTAGATAATCTACAGCTGCTGTAATCAGTGTTTCCTAACCATGTGGAAGTTATGGATTTCTTCCTAAATGTGAGACAAATCATTGTCTAGAAATTTGCATGTGGATGTAAAGAAGCACGTTTTTGTGTAATACTGTACAGAACTTTGGACTTCTGTAACCCATTTGTAGGTTCACAGTTTCAAAAACCATTTTTATCTAACTTTCTGTATGTTGTACAATGTGCCAGATTCTTTATATTTCCTTTCTGGAACTTCCTAAGGAATTCCTAATTTTGCCTCCTTCCTGTTTCCTGAATGATGCCTTCCATAGTTCAAGTCTCCTAGAGTTGGAAAACAATTTGAGCATGCTTTATGCCTTCCTGTCTATTACCTTCACTTACAAGTACTTGTCATTTGTCTATTTAGTAACTCGATAGTGTTTTTATTTTTGAATAATGACATGGACAATAGCCCATTAAAGTCCATTTCTCATGTGGGGACCCTTTTTAATTCATTCATTCTACAATATTTATTGGGCATCTCCTTGGGTCAGGTGCTGAGTTCCTTGTTGAGGATATAATGGTGGATAAGATAGACACTGTCTTTTCCTCAAGAGGCTTTCTGGAGTATTGACTGCATGTGTGCGCAGTCGCTCCTGACTCTGTGACCCTGTGGACTGCAGCCCACAGGCTCCTCTGTCCGTGGATTTTCCCGGCAAGAATACTGGAGTGGGTTGCCATTTGTTCCATCAGGGGATTTTCCCAATTTGGGGATTGAAACCACGCCTCTTGGTCTCCAGCAATGGCAGGCAGGTGCTTTACCACTAGTGCCATCTGGGAGGCCCAAGAGGCTTCCTGATTTCTCAGTGGCATTGTCGCAAGGACCAACAGGCACAGTGTATAGCTTAAAGCCTGATACATAGCAGGCTCTCAGGCAATATTGGTTCCAATAGCTAACTTGTACTACATTACATTTGAAAGTGTTAGCTGCTCAGTTGTATCGGACTCTTTGCTACCAATACCCCATGGACTGTAGCCTGCCAGGCCGCTTTGTCCGCAGAGTTTTCCAGGCAAGGATACTTGAGTGGGTTGCCATTCCCTTTACCAGGGGAATCCTCCCAAGCCAGGGATTGAACCTGGGTCTCCTATATTGCAGGCAGATTCCTTTCCATCTGAGCCAGCAGAGAAGCCCAGGCTGCCTGAAGAGACTGACAAAAACCAAGTTACTAAAGGGTTTGCTTTGGCTGCACCACTTGGCACATGGGATCTTAGTTCCCAGACCAGGGATCACACCAGTGCCCCTTTCGATGGAAGCACAGAGTTTTAACCACTGGACTGCCAGGGAAGTTCTCCAAAGAATTTAATAAATTATTTCAAGTTCAACGAAATGGATGGACATTGAGGCCAGGCAGCCAGAGCCTCAATCCCAGGTTTATTACTTACTATCTATGTGCATCAGCCAGCTCTTGTGAGCTACCTTGGGGCTTTGCCTACAAAGGGAAGGAAAATCCATTTTTTCCCTCTACCTTCCTAGGTTCACTGGCTGGGCCCTTCCATTAAACTAATGAGAACAAGTAGAAAGAGAGAGAGAAAAAAACCAAAACAAAACAGATTTGCTTATATACATAGACATATAGTGACTCCCCAGGTGCCTCTAGTGGTAAAGAACCCAGCTGCCGATGCAGGTTTGATCTTTGGGTCAGGAAGATCCTCTGAAGAAGGGAGTGGCTACCCACTCCAGTATTCTTGCCTGGAGAATCCCATGGACCAAGAACCCTGACAGGCTGCAGTCCAGAGGTTGCACAGAGTCCGACACACACACCTGAAGTGACTTAGCATGCACACAGGCACACAGACACAGAGATGTACAAGGAAATGAAAACTCAGGAGGTAGTCAGACTGAGGCCTATGTACCATCTTGGGGCTTCCCTGGTGGCTCAGACAGTAAAGAATCTGCCTGGAGTTCAGGAGACCCCGGTTCAATCCCTGGGTCAGGAAGATCCCCTGGAGAATGGAGTGGCTACCCATTCTAGTATTCTTGCCTGGAGAATTTCATGGACAGAGTAGCCTGGCGGGCTACAGTCCATGGGGTTACAAGGTGAAGGTGAAGGTGACGTCGCTCAGTCGTGTCCAACTCTTTGTGACCCCGTGGACTGTAACCTACTAGGCTTCTCCATCCATGGAATTCTCCAGGCAAGAATACTGGAGTGGATTGCCATTTCCTTCTCCAGGGGATCTTCCCGACCCAGGGATCGAACCCGGGTCTGCCGCATTGGAGGCAGACGCTTTAACCTCTGAGCCACCAAGGAAGCCCCATGGGGTTACAAAGTCACCACTATGTGACTAACACTTTCAAGCTAAACAAAAGAGCTTCAGCTTCTGGGTGGAGGAGGCAGGTTGTGGAAAGGAGACGGGAGGAGCCATAGATAAGTAAGGGTTGATTCCTTATGCAAATAAGTCTCTCAGGTGATAAGACTTGTCTCTGGGTGCAGCCGTTTCTCTGGTGAGAGACCTTTACAAGTGGAAATTTCCTTTTTAACTATAAATTTCCAGCACAAAAAAGGAATTTTTTTTACTGTATTTTTAGGCAGTTACGGGGAAGTAAGAGATTTTTCTGCAGCTTTTGGCTCTCGATTGCCTTTCAGTTCAGTTCAGTTCAGTCACTCTGCCTTGTCTGAACTTTGCGACCCCATGGACTGCAGCATGCCAGGACTCCCTGTCCATTACCAACTCCCGGAGTTTACTCAAACTCACCTCCATCCAGTCGGTGATGCCATCCAACCACCTCATCCTCTGTCATCCCCCTTCTCCTCCCGCCTTCAATCTTTCCCAGCCTCAGAGTCTTTTCCAGTGAGTCAATTCTCCACATCAGATTTCCAAAGAATTGGAGTTTCAGCTTCAATATCAGTCCTTCTGCTGAATATTCAGGACTGATTTCCTTTAGGATGGACTGGTTAGATCTCCTTGCAGTCCAAGGGATTCTCTGGTCTCCTCTAACAACACATCAAAAGCATCAATTATTCTGTGCTCAGTTTTCCTTATAGTCCAAATCTCATATCCATACATGACTACTGGAAAAACCATAGCTTTGACTAGACAGACTTTTGTTGAAAAAGTAATGTCTCTGCTTTTTAATACGCTCTCTAGGTTGATCGTCCTTTCTTCCAAGGAGCAAGTGTCTTTTAATTTCATGGCTGCAGTCACCATCTGCAGTGATTTTGGAGCCCAGAAAAATTGTTTGTCACTGTTTCCACTATTTCCCCATCTATTTGCCATCAAGTGATGGGACCAGATCTTGGTTTCCCCATCATTTGCCATGATCTTGGTTTTCTGAATGTTGAGCTTTAAGCCAACTTCTTTACTCTCCTCTTTCACTTCCAAAAGAGGCTGTTTAGTTCTTCCTCACTTTCTGCCATAAGGGTGGTGTCATCTGCATATCTGAGGTTATTGATGTTTCTCCCGGCAATCTTGATTCCAGCTTGTGCTTCATCCAACCTGGAATTTCCCATGATGTACCCTGCATAGAAGTTAAATAAGTAGGGTGACAATATACAGCCTTGACGTACTCCTCTCCCGATTTGGAACCAGTCTGTTGTTCCATGTCCAGTTCTAACTGTTACTTCCTGACCTGCATACAGATTTCTCAGGAGGCAGGTTAGGTGGTCTGGTATTCCCATCTGTTGAAGAATTGTCCAGTTTGTGGTGATCCACACAGTCAAAGACTATGGCATAGTCCATAAAGCAGAAATAGATGTTTTTCTGGAATCCTCTTGCTTTTTTGATGATCCAACAGAGGTTGGCAATTTGATCTCTAGTTCCTCTGCCTTTTCTAAGTCCAGCTTGAACATCAGAAAGTTCATGGATCACATACTGTTGAAGCCTAACTTGGAGAATTTTGAGCAGTATTTTCCTAGCGTGTGAGATGAATGCAATTGTGCAGTAGTTTGAGCATTCTTTGGCATTGCCTTTCTTTGGAATTGGAATGAAAACTGACATTTTCCAGTCCTGTGGCCACTGCTGAGTTTTCCAAATTTGCTGGTATATTGACTGCAGCACTTTCACAGCATCATCTTGTAGGATTTGAAATAGCTCAACTGGAATTCATCTCCATGACTAACTTTGTTTGTAGTGATGCTTCCTAAAGCCCACTTGACTTCAAATTCCAGGATGTCTAGCTATAGGTGAGTGATCACACCATCGTGATTATCTGGGTCATGATGATCTTTTTTATATAGTTTTTCTGTGTATTCTTGCCACCTCTTCTTGATATCTTCTGCTTCTGTTCAGTTCAGTTCAGTCACTCAGTCCTGTCCAACTCTTTGCGATCCCATGAATTGCAGCACGCCAGGCCTTCCTGTCCATTACCAGCTCCTGGAGTTCACTCAAACTCACGTCCATTGAGTCAGTGATGCCATCCAGCCATCTCATCCTATGTCATCCCCTTTTCCTCATGCCCGCAATCCTTCCCAGCATCAGAGATTTTTCCATTGAGTCAACTCTTCACATGAGGTGGCCAAAGTACAGTAGTTATAGTTTTCACATCATTCCTTCCAAAGAACACCCAGGACTGATCTCCTTTAGAATGGGCTGGTTGGATCTCCTTGCAGTCCAAGGGACTCTCAAGAGTCTTCTCCAACACCACAGTTCAAAAGCATCAATTCTTTGGTGCTCAGCTTTCTTTATAGTCCAACTCTCACATCCATACATGACTAGTGGAAAAACCATAGCCTTGACTAGACAGACCTTTGTTGGCAAAGTAATGTCTCTGTTTTTCAATATGCTATCTAGGTTGGTCATAACTTTCCTTCCAAGGAGTAAGCATCTTTTAATTTCATGGCTGCAATCACCATCTACAGTGATTTTGGAGCCCCCCAAAATAAAGTCTGACACTGTTTTCACTGTCTTCCCATCTATTTGCCATGAAGTGATGGGACCAGTTGCCATGATCTTCATTTTCTGAATGTTGAG
>SJYX01007125.1:79326-129337 GCA_006410675.1 Oreotragus oreotragus | reverse complement strand
GGAGGTGATGGAATTCAAGTTGAGCTATTTCAAATACTGAAAAATGATGCTGTGAAAGTGCTTCACTCAATATGCCAGCAAATTTGGAAAACTCAGCAGTGGCCACAGGACTGGAAAAGGTCAGTTTTCATTCCAATCCCAAAGAAAGGCAATGCCAAAGAATGCTCAAACTACCACACAATTGCACTCATCTCACATGCTAGGAAAATACTGCTCAAAATTCTCCAATTTAGGCTTCAACAGTATGTGATCCGTGAACTTTCAGATGTTCAAGCTGGACTTAGAAAAGGCAGAGGAACCGGAGATCAAACTGCCAACCTCCGTTGGATCATCAAAAAAGCAAGAGGATTCCAGAAAAATATCTATTTCTGCTTTATTGACTATGCCAGAGTCTTTGACTGTGTGGATCACCACAAACTGGACAATTCTTCAACAGATGGGAATACCAGACCACCTAACCTGCCTCCTGAGAAATCTGTATGCAGGTCAGGAAGCAACAGTTAGAACTGGATATGGAACAACAGACTGGTTCCAAATCGAGAGAGGAGTACGTCAAGGCTGTATATTGTCACCCTGCTTATTTAACTTATATGCAGAGTACATCGTGAGAAATGCTGGGCTGGAAGAAGCACAAGCTGGAATCAAGATTGCTGGGAGAAATATCAATAACCTCAGATATGCAGATGACACCACCCTTATGGCAGAAAGCGAGGAAGAACTAAAGAGCCTCTTTTGGAAGTGAAAGAAAGGAGAGTGAAGAAGTTGGCTTAAAGCTCAACATTCAGAAAACCAAGATCATGGCATCTGGTCCCATCACTTGATGGCAAATAGATGGGGAAACAGTGGAAACAGTGACAAACATAATTTTTCTGGGCTTCAAAATCACTGCAGATGGTGATTGCAGCCATGAAATTAAGAGTCACTTGCTCCTTGGAAGAAAAGGCGATCATCCTAGACAGCATATTAAAAAACAGAGACATTACTTTGCCAACAAAGGTCTGTCTAGTCAGCTATGGTTTTTCCAGTGGTCATGTATGGATGTGAGAGTTGGACTATAAGTAAAGCTGAGCACAGAATAATCGATGCTTTTGAACTGTGGTGTTGGAGAAGACTCTTGGGAGTCCCTTGGACTGCAGGGAGAGTCAACCAGTCCATCCTAAAGGAGACCAGTCCTGGGTGTTCATTGAAAGGACTGATGCTGAAGCTGAAACTCCAATACTTTGGCCACCTGATGTGAAGAACTGACCCATTGGAAAAGACCCTGATGTCTGGAAAGATGGAAGGTGGGAGTAGAAGGTGATAACAGAGGATGGTATGGTTGGAAGGCATCACTGACCTGAGTTTGATGGACATGGGTTTGAGTAAACTCCAGAAGTTGGCAATGGACAAGGAGGCCTGGTGTGCTATAGTCCATGGGGTCGTAAACAGTTGGACACGACTGAGTGACTGAACTGAAGTGATTTAGGCTCTCTTAAGTCTGCTTTGGTGGAACTTTAAATAAGGGAACTCAGATTAGATTTTTAAATGTCTTGTGAGGGTAGGGTGCAAAGCCAAGAATTTATCATCAGTCTTCATCTTCAGTACCTATAGATTTGGTGCATTCTTCCTTTCTCAGGTATTTTAAGGCTCCTGTGTCCATTAGGAAGTAATCTTTCTCACTTACCTGTAAGACCGGGAAGCCTATAAGCCAGGTGGATATTCTAAGAGGGCATTGTAAGCATGGATTCCCTACAATGAACCTTAGTTCTTGAAGCCTTCTGGTCATATCTGATTTTATGCACATCATTCTCAAATTCACCATTCCAATGAAAGCCTTAGTAATATAACAAATGTTTCAAACTGTGTCCTATTAATAAACACAAGAGTTTTTGGGGTTTTTTTTGGCTGTTTGGTATCTCAGTTCTCTGATCAGGGATCAGCCAGGGCTGAAATCCGTAGCCCCTGCTGTGGAGTCCTAACCACTGGACTGCCAGGTACTTTCCCAGAACATCAGATTCTTATTGAACATATATTTTTATTGAACAAATAATTATATTATCATGAAAATGAGAATATTTAATAAGAGCTTCCAAATTATGAGGGATCTGACAGAAAGAAAAAAGTAAAATTTCATCTTTATTCACAAAGTATACTTTAACATATTTCTATGAATTAAAGATAGCTTAAAAAAGAAAAGTGGGTCCTTAAATCTGAATAATGAAACATTAAAGAACCAGTGATGTTTCAAACAAAAAGGCCGGAAAAATTATAATCATCCTTATCAGTCCATTCAGCCCCAGGAAATTACTCTTGCTTTGCTTGATTTGGGGTTAGCGATTTTATAAATTCATCAGATTCTCTTTTGGCCTGCAACACATAGGCCTACAAGGCCTGTACTTGCCCAGGTTTAAGACTGAAGAAAGAGACCAGTGTCAGTGACAGAGACATCAATGATTTAATGGATGGTGGAAAGTTACATGCCTGAAGCAAAGTCCTGGAGCAACACCCCACCATGTGTGGCGGTTGACAGGCAGGACATGGTAGAGGTCTTTGCTCCCAGCAGGGAAAGGAGAGATTGCCATATATAGGAGGAAATGATGTCAGGTTGGCTTATTAGTTACCTGGGAAACCAGCAAATGGGCAAGCCCCCTCCCCACCCGTTTGATAAGAACAATCCCTAGCTGGGGCCTGGGACAAGTATGTACTAAGGTCCGTTATGTGCAGCGAGTGTAGGTGAAGCAGATATTGGTGGAGCAGGGAATGTACAGAGCGCAAGAGAACAGCCATCTTGGGTGGCCTGACCATAAGGCTCCATTAGGGTTTTTTGAATTTTTATTTACCCAGTCTAGTGTCGTGATTTTTATGTTATCAGAAACCTGCTCTCCAGAATACTTGTCAGGCTCTTTTCTGTGAATCTCCCTGAGGTGAAGCATTTTCACCTGTAGCTGACTGCCACCACTGAAGAGACCAGTGTCAGTGACAGAGACATCAATGATTTAATGGATGGTGGAAAGTTACATGCCTGAAGCAAGGTCCTGGAGCAACACCCCACCATGTGTGGCGGTTGACAGGCAGGACATGGTAGAGGTCTTTGCTCCCGGCAGGGAAAGGAGAGATTGCCATATATAGGAGGAACTGATGTCAGGTTGGCTTATTAGTTACCTGAAGTGAAGTGAAGTGAAGTGAAGTCGCTCGGTCGTGTCCGACTCTTTGCGACCCCATGGACTGTAGCCTACTAGGCTCTTCTGTCCCTGGGATTTTCCAGGCAATAGTCCTGGAGTGGATTGCCATTTCCTTCTCCAATTAGTTACCTGGGAAACCAGCAAATGGGCAAGCCCCCTCCCCACCTGTTTGATAAGAACAATCCCTAGCTGGGGCCTGGGACAAGTATGTACTAAGGTCAGTTATGTGCAGCGAGTGTAGGTGAAGCAGATATTGGTGGAGCAGGGAATGTACAGAGCACAAGAGAACAGCCATCTTGGGTGGCTTGACCATAAGGCTCCATTAGAGTTTTTTGAATTTTTATTTACCCAGTCTAGTGTCATGATTTTTATGTTATCAGAAACCTGCTCTCCAGAATAGTTGTCAGGCTCTTTTCTGTGAATCTCCCTGAGGTGAAGCATTTTCACCTGTAGCTGACTGCCACCACTGCCAGAACAAAGTGTAAGACATTCTTTGTGTGTGAATGACAAACTTTAAAATGCCCATGGTTAAAAATATGGTGAAAGTTCATTATAGCAGGAGTCCCCAGTCTCTGGGCCACTGGACCTAAGTGGCTAAGACTGCACTTCCACTGCAGGGGGCCTGCGTTGGATCCCTGATCAGGGAACTAGAGCCTGCATGCCTCAACTGACAAAGGAGGAAAAAAAAAAAGATCCTGCAACTAAAGAGCCTGAGTGTCGCAGCTAACACCTGGTGCAGCCAAGGAAATAAATAATATTAAAAATAAAAGATAACCAAAGTGACAATAAAAGATTCAAGGGCAAATACAGGTCACATGACTGTTAAAAGAAAAAAGACACAACTTAGAACTTCCAATATTTAGAAGTCTGTATTCTTAAGTAATCAAAAACATAATATAGACTATACAAAGCACAGGAAATGATTTTGATCAGATACAGAATCTTTGTTTCCTAGGCAGATTATTGTTGTTTAGTTACTGAGAGGTGTCTGACTCTTATGCGATCCCATGTACTGGAGCCCTCCAGGGTCCTCTGCCCATGGGACTTCTCCCAGGCAAGAATGGGAAGTTCAGAGTGGGCTGTCATTTTCCTTTCTGGGGGATCTTCCTGACCCAGGGATTGAACCCACTTCTCCTGCATTGGCAGGCAGATTCTTAACCACTGAGCCACCAGGGAAGCCCAGATGAAACAATGCAGTAAACAAAAAGCTACTGAAGGTGAGTTGAAGGTTCCCGTGTGATTCCTTGCCCCATGTTTCTGGCCACAGTCTATGGCCACCTCGTGCATGTTCATGTCACTCGCTTTCCTCGTTAGTTTGGAAGGGACCCAGGCTGAACAATGGCTCTGGAGATGACAGCAAACCGTCAGTGGGGCTGGGAGCTGCCAAGTGATGTGAAATGATGGAGCATGAAAGCTGCATGGCTTTTTCTTGGTCTCCTGCATTGGTAGGCGGATTTTTTTTTTTTTTTTTTTTTACCATTGAACCACTCAACAGGTAAAGAAAAATTTGTTACAGTATCATGTTAAGAACAGGCCAGTAATCAAACTCCAGTTCTGTATCAGTACACTATTGATATTAAAATTCATTTTAAAACCTTATGATGAATACTTTTGGCCAGCTTGACCACGTGAGAAAAGACCTTCTTTCTCTTTCCTTTTAAACCTCCTATAAACGGTAAAGGATCTGTCTGTAATGCGGAGATCCGCGTTCAATTCTAAGGTCAGGAAGATCCCCTGGAGAAGAGAATGGCAACCCACTCCAGTATTCTTGCCTGGAGAATTCCATAGACAGAGCAGCCTCACAGGCTACAGTTCATGAGCTCATAAAGTTTGACATGACTGAACAACTAATGTATCTGTCTAGGTTTTTGCCCTTTATTTTCCTCTTTCTCATCTGAAACAACTTTTAAATAACCTTAAACTAATACTTTAGGATAAAATTACTCTCCTTTTTCTTAAAAAAGCATCCTTCATGTCTCACATCCTGCTTTATTTTTCTTGCATACTTTGCACACAGGAGTTTTCCCTTCATTTTTATTATTCTTAATAGCTAATTTACATATGTTGATTTGAATTCTTAACCCTTGGTAACTTTAATTTCCAGGGAAAGCAAGGAAGTAAGCAATTGTGAACACATGTGAACACACACATGTTTTATATATGTATGTATATATTAGCATTCTGTGTTAAATGAGAAAATTTATGAATATAGCAATTTTATAATTTTAGAGGCACCTGTTTCTTCATAGTAAAGCTTTTCAATATGATAAAGCAATACATTTTTTGACAGTCCAAAATATCTTAAGTTGGTCTGTAACGAGGCCAAAGTAAATAAAAGTAAATTAAATGTTTAGCAAATTAAGGTTTGGTATTTTATCTTATTTGGAAATGATTTTAGATAATCAAAGAACATCATTTAACTTAACTGAGTATAACTTCAAAGTTTTAAGATACCCAAAAGATTTTGGAAAATATTTTTAAGCAGAAAGGCTCATGTAAAAACTTGTTATTCACTTCCATTTAACACACATATTGCTAAAAATTATGTTTGAATTGTTCATGAAAATTTCATCTAAGGTTGTTTTCTTGTTAACAAATTTTATAACATGTGTGTTAGGAAAATATTAAAAGTCACGAGAGTAAAGAAACTAAGGATTAAACATATGCCTTAGAATAAATTTATAATTTTAAACAGCTAGTAGAGATAACATACTCTCACTGGACTAAAAAACCCAAGTATAATAAAATTGTGTGTCTGTGTGATATTTAATGACAACAACTTTCAGGACACAACTTTTTTTTTTCTTTAACCAGAAATATTAAACTAGTCTTATTACCATGCATTATCTGAGATCTGAAAAACTAGTCTTATTACCATGCATTATCTGAGATCTCATTATCTGAAAAAAAAAAACTCAACCAATTTGGGTTAATTCCTCTTTTTCTGACAGTTTTAGGAATACTTAACTTATTTAAGTGTTCTTTTTTAAACCAATTAAAGCAGAGTTCTTTTATGAATTTTGGCAGTACCATCCATAAGTAGAAAAATATCACATACACAAAATATCACATACACATACACATATCACATACATGAGTTAATTCCTCTTTTTCTGACAGTTTTAGGAATACTTAACTTATTTAAGTGTTCTTTTTTAAACCAATTAAAGCAGAGTTCTTTTATGAATTTTGGCAGTACCATCCATAAGTAGAAAAATATCACATACACAAAATATCACATACACATACACATATCACATACATGAGACATAAACATTCAGACAGACACAAATAGCATTATAGTGAATAATACGATGAATGAATGAATCTTATAGCACAAATGAATCTCACAGCATTCATTTAAAAGTTTTATATGTGAGTTAGATACAAATACTATAGGACATACTGGTTTATCTAAAATATTTGAATCCAAATTGTGTTTCTGATAGGTAGAACAAGTTAGGTTACCTACTGAACAAAGACTTTTTAGCTTTTAGCCAACTAAAATATTGTATCCCTGGGTTGGGAAGATACCCTGGAGAAGGAAATGGCAACCCACTCCAGTACTCTTGCCTGGAGAATCCCGTGGACAGAGGAGCTTGGTGGGCTACAGTCCACGGGGTCGCAAAGAGTCGGACACGACTGAGCGACTTTACTCATTCACTCACTCACTTAAATGAAAGCTTAAAAAATTTTTTAGAAAATATTTAAAAGATCTCATAAATCGACAAAAGACTTTGGTGGCTGCCAGAGGTCGGAGGTGAGAAGGGTTGGTAAAATGGGCGCAGGTGGTTATGAAAGAGGAGGGAAGGGGACAAGCACAACATTGAAAAGAATGACGTAACATGACATAAACTGGTAAGAACCAACCAGGTTCAAGATTGCGGCCAAGTCAACTTCCACTAGACCTGTGAGCTCACTGTAACACATCAGCAAGCTGAGTAACACACCCAGTAGGTGCCACGACAGGCCCAAGGCCGACCACCAAAAAGTGGATGATGGCCCCAAACCTGGAACTCCCCACCTCTCCCCCAAGTAGCTGAAATGCCCCTCCGATTCATTAGCCCATGAAATTACCCATCCCTATAAAAACTGACAACCCCATACCCTAGTGCCACTCTCAGCTTCTGAGATGGCCCATACTCTCTCTGTGGAATATGTTTCTCCACTTCTTATCTGTCATTTTCTCACTGAATTCTTTCTGCCATGAGATAGCAACAACCTGAGCTTCACCAAGTCCTGAGACCACGTGTGATCTCAGTTAAAAGACCTTGGGTTGAAGTCCCAGTGTGGGTTTTGGCTGGTTTCAAGTTCCAGTGCTTGAGTCCACGTCCCAATCTGAGTTACGTGGTTTCAGTTAAAAGGTAAAAACTTAGAGTTATAAAATAAATAAATCCCGGAGATGTAATGTACGGCAGGGGGACTATAGTTAACAACACTATGTCGCACACTTGAAACTTCCTAAAAGAATAATCTTAAAAGTTCTTATCACAGGAAAAAAAATATTCTAACTATGTGTGGTAATGGATTTTAACTAAATTTATTGTGATAACCGCTTTGCCTTAACTTATGCCAAATAACTATGTCTTTTATTTTATTTTATTTGTTTTGGCTACACTGGGTCTTCCTTTGCTGTGCTTGGGCTTTCTCTAGTTGCAGAGCTCTAGCTCCAGAGTGCATGGACTTCAGTAGTTACAGCTCGTAGCAGCTGTGACACATAGGCTTAATTGCTCCTTGGCTTCTGGAATCTTCCTGGACCAGGGATTGAACTCATGTTCCCTGCATCCCTACAGGCAGATCCTTAACCACTGGACCACCAGGGATGCCCTCACATAGCTTCTCAGAGTTGTTCAGGCACGATCAAGCCATCAGTAGGACTGGGTACCACGCAGTCGCCCCATCACTTCCTCCTGACCCGACTTCACTCCTGCTTCCTGAAGGTGCCCTCTCTAGTTAAGCTGTGGGACATATGCATTTACTTCAGCCTCTGCTTTCTGGGGAAACAGGTTAGGGCAGGCCTTTTGAAAAAATTACCTTTCAGTGCCTCAGCTTCCTCATTTGATGCATATAAATTATAATAATAGTACCTGCCTCATAGGGTTTAATATTAAGCAAATTTCTACATGTAATGCTCTTAGTGGAGGGCCAGTATGTATCATAGATGTGCTATCTTTATCACTATTATTTATTCTAAGGGCAATGGGGAGTCAGTGAGGAATTTTAAGGAAACTATCAAGAGCTGATTGACATTTTAATAAGCTCCCTCCTACATCTATGTGGGAAATAGATTACAAAGAGATAAGGATAAACACGGAGACACATTTAGGAGGCAGTTTCGATATTAATGGGAAGAGATTTTACTCACCTAGACTAGAGTATTAGCAGTGGAAACCAGTGGAAATGGACGGATCCAAGAAACACTTTGGAAGTAGAGCCTACAGAACTGAAAAAATAGATTGGATGGGGCAGTGAGACAAAGGAAGAACACCTAAAAATATATTGGTTTTCATGCCACATGGATGACATGCTCGCAACTGAACCCTTCCTCAAGATACGCCATCAACTCCTCCCCCATCCCAAGACCACTGGGTTATCTTTGCTGAAGTTCTTGCTTGCTCTTCACTCACACATCCCATGACTTAATGAGATGTTATGGTCCACCATCCAGTTTTTACCTGACACTCCCTCCTGTGCCCCAGTAATGGACGCTTACAACAGCAAGATGCAAGTCTTTGTTGTGTTCTCCCAACTCCCTGGCTCCTCCCAACTCTTCAACCCAGTTATCTCCCTTTGCCTGCTTCTAGAAAGCTTGCTAGGTAGACCTATCCCCTACCCTTCTATTTTTGCACCTATAGCTTCAACCTACTCTTGGAATGCCATTTCTACTTAACTGGCTATTTTCTTTCTCCACCTTTACTCACTTACCAGGGCTTCCCATGGTGGCTCAGCTGGTAAAGAACCCACCTACAATACAGGAGACCCTGGTTTGATTCCTGAGTCAGGAAGATCCCCTGGAGAAGGGATAGGCCACCCACTCCAGTATTCTTGGGATTCCCTAGTGGCTCAGACAGTAAAAGATCTGCCTGCAATGCCAGAAAGCTGGGTTGATCCCTGGGTTGGGAAGATCCCCTGGAGAAGAGAACGGTTACCCACTCCAGTATTCTTGCCTGGAGAATTCCATGGGGAGAGGAGGCTGGCAGGCTACAGTCCATGGGGCCACAAAGAGTTGGACACGACTGAGTGATTTTCACTTTGCTCATTAAATTTGAAATCCCACACTTAACAGAATCAGAAGAGAAATAGAAAAATGATCCTTGACTTCTCAAACCAACCCCACTCACCCCTACTCACCCTCATGGCAGTAAAAAGCCAACTGGACCTTCTGGTTGTTCAGGCTAAAATCTTTAGAGTTGTTCTGCATGTTTGCCTTTCTCTTACACCCACATCCAATCTGTCAGCAAATCCTGTTGGTCTTACCTTCAAAATGTATTCCAAGTTCATCCACTTCTGACCACCACTGGTTCCACCCTGGTCCAAGTCACTGTGTCTCTCCTCGGGGTTGTTTCGATAGCTTCCCTCTGGTCTCTCTGCTTCTGTGTTCGTTCCCTGTAATCAGTATTCTACACAGTGGCCTGGGTGATCCTGTCAGAACCTTCAGATCATGTGACTCTTCTGCTCAACATCTTTCAGTGGATTACCATCTCAACCAAAGTAAAATCCAGCGTCTTTCCAAGCCCCCAATATGTGACCCATTCCCTCCGATGCTGCCTTTTACTTGCTCTTCCCTTCCCTCATTCGCGTCACTACAAGCTCACTGGTACCTTGCTGTCTGTCACGCACAGCGGGCCTGCTCCCCTCTCAGGGTCTTCTATTTTGTCCTTCCGATGAGCATGGGATGCCCCAGATGTCTATGTGGATGGTTCTCTCCCCTCCTTCAGGCCTCTGCTCAGATGCTACCTTCTCAGTGAGCCATCCTGATCTTCCCTTCTCACCAGCCACGGCCCTCCCTATTTCCCTTCCCTGTGTTACTTTTCTCTAAGACACATCCCCTTAAACTATTTACATGAATGCCATCTGTAAAGCACTTGACTCCCAGCCTCTGCTCAGCCTTTGTTCTCAGTTCTTAACCAGCTAAAGTTCTTATGGGCAGGGAGGTGAAGGGAGTTTGGATGTGACCTCCTCCTTTCAATTGGGATTTCCTCAGTTCTTTGTCTATTGATACTGTATTTGATTATCTTTTTCTAATATTTATTTTTATTTATTTGACTGTGCTGGGGCTAGTTGCAGCGTGTGGGATCTTTAGTCATGGCATGCAAACTCTTAGTTACAACTTGTGGGGTCTAGATCCCTGACAGGGATTGTACCCTGCCCATCCACCCTCCTCCCACCCTCGCCCACACTCCCCCGCATTGGGATCCCGAAGTCTTAGCCACTGGACTACCAGGGAATTCCCTGTCTCGTTATTTTTATATTATCAACTGAAAAATATTCTACATTAACTTCACAATAATGGAACATCAGATTTTACCCTAGGGAACTTTTGCAGCCCTCCTTTGTTTTTATTAGTCTGGATATCATTCATCCTGTCCATGAGGACAGGAATTTTTACCTGTTCTTTTCACAGCATATCTCCAGCACTTAAAACACTCTTGGCACCTGGTACTCCATTAATAAACATTTGAATTAATGTTGAGCTAGTAAATGGCTCATCCTCTCCACACACAACGTGTATGACTCACCTGCCTTCAGAAACTCACAGAAACCATTGCTTAATCATACTATTTTCAATACCGTAACCCAAAGTGCATAATGCCTTATGTTTATATAACACTTTGCAGACCATAAAACACTTTCACATACTTGATCTCATTTAATCCTCATAACAACTTCATATTCTGATTTTTCACAGGAAGCCAAATCTGAGAGAAATAGAGTGTTTTGTTCAAGGTCACAGGAAACTGAATCATAAAGAAATTGAGTGATTTGCTCAAAGTCCACACTACAGAGATTCAGATTCCTGCTGTTTTGACCACAAACCAGATGCAACTTTGACTCCAATATCCTGACTCTTAGATTTTGTGTTGGATCAGTTACCCACAGATGCTTCGTCACTGTATCAGCAACATCTGCCTACTCTCCTCAGCAAGCCAGGCGCAGGAGTCCCCGTCCAGTTAATCAGGTTTGCTTCGGTTCTTACTAACTGTGCTAACCCAGCAAAAACGGGGCTGGCTGATTGGCTCTGCCCAGTTGAAAAACCAGGATTAGACAGTCTGAAAACCAATGTTCTCAGTACAGCTCATCTGCAAAAATGGAGATCAAGATTCCGGCTGTAAACACACAGAAACAAAGACTCTGTAAAACTCAGTTTATATAGAATTGCATGCAGATAAGGACTTAGCCAAATTCCAGTCAAACCATTTAAATATGTCATCCCATAGCCTTAAACGGAGAAAGAAATGGCAACTCACTTCAGTATTCTTGCCTAGAAAGTTCCATGAACTGAGGAGCNCTGCAAAAATGGAGATCAAGATTCCGGCTGTAAACACACAGAAACAAAGACTCTGTAAAACTCAGTTTATATAGAATTGCATGCAGATAAGGACTTAGCCAAATTCCAGTCAAACCATTTAAATATGTCATCCCATAGCCTTAAACGGAGAAAGAAATGGCAACTCACTTCAGTATTCTTGCCTAGAAAGTTCCATGAACTGAGGAGCCTGGATGGGCTACAGTCCATGGGGGTCACAAGAGTAAGGCACAACGGAGCATACACACACACACAGCCTTAAAATTACCATGACCTTTTCAACAGAGTCATTTTCTTATTTCTTCTCAACTTGAAGAAGGAAAGCCCCTTTTTAATCCCTGTGCAGATGCTTCTCTAAGTGGCTGTTGAGCACGAGGCTTTCTCTCCTTCCTGTCCATCCGTAAGCAAATGTCCCGCTTTCTTTATAAACTTCCTTTGCTTTTAGTCATCTGTTGTCACTCTTCTTCTCTGCCACCTTTCATAACTCCTTCCCACTCACAGAAAATTCACTGTTATCAGGATCCACTCTGGCTTTGCTTCCGTTGTGGCTTCCCTGCTTCTACTATGGGCTGCTTAGAGTTCAAAATCCATTTCTTTGTACTGTCACAGATTGTAAATATTCAAAAGCTGGTGACTTAGAGAGGTGAGAGGAGCCACATGCATGATCTGAACCAGAGAAAGGGAGTAGATGCTATCAGATGCTCCATTTTAATGGCAAACAAATAACACGACTCAGACTGGTTTGGGTGCAGTCTGCATACATCAGACAGGAGGAGATGGACTGCTGATTTGGCAAAGGACTTGTAAATAAGAGCTGACTTCGGTTTGGCACCTATAATTATACCCGAGCCATAGCTTGCATGTAGATTGTCTCTTAGAAAGAAAGAAGAAACAAACAAACAAATGTAAAAAAAACAACAACAACAAACAAGGAAGGAGGAAGGAGACAAGCAGACAATTTTTTTTTTCTTAATAGGATAGGCTCAGACATTCAGTTTCCTTCTAGACTTTATTTTAAATTGGGACTTCTCGTGCAAAAAACATTCATGAGAACAGTACAATAGAAAATACTGTAATTATATGGAATTTCATAACAATTGTTTCACAGATTCCATAAGAAGCATTGATTCCAACACTGAGCTAAGATTTTAAGTAGTGAGAGGAGAAACAGTCCCTCTGGCCAAACCTCCAGGTCATATCGAGAGCATCACAGGTGTTTGTTTGTATGTAGTACAGAAAGACTGTGTTGAGTAACGCAAGAGAGGAAAAACTTTTTTCTCTACCCTCCCTAGGTTCACTGCTGCCCACGTCTCCAATCGAACTAATAAGAAATAGATTAATAAGAGAGTAACAACGAAACCCAGACTTTATTGTGTATAGACATGAGTTTCCAAAGAAATGAAAGCTCAAGGAAGTGCCGGCTGATTGAGGCTTATATACCATCTTAGGATAAGCAAAGAAAAAGGGATTTTGAGCTTCTGGATGGAGGAGGCAAGCTGTAGAAAGGGGAGGGGAGGAAAGTCTGGTAAACAGGGGTTATGAGGTTATCCTGTGAAGCAGATAAGCGGCTCCCAGGCGGTGAATTGTCTCCGGGAGCAGCTCTCTTGCTGGTATGGCCCCTTTCTAAGTGGAGAGTTCTTTTAGAAATGTAAATTTCCATCATGAAAGGGGAAAATTGTACTCTATTTCTGGGCGGTTGGGGGAAGTAAAGAGCTTTCCCTGCATTTTGTTGTTCAGTCGTTCTGTCCTGTGCAACTCTTTGCGGCCCCACGTGCTGCAGCACGCCAGGCTTCCGTCACTATCTCATGGAGCTTGCTCAGACTCACGTCCGTTGAATCTGTGATGCCATCCAACCATCTCATTCTCTCTTCCCCTTCTCCTCCTGCCCTCAATCTTCCCCACCATCAGGGTCTTTTCCAGTGAGTCCGCTCTCCACATCACGTGGCCAAAGTACTGGAGCTTCAGCTTCAGCATCAGTCTTTCCAATGAATATTCAGGGTTGCTTTCCTTTAGGACTGACTGGTTTGATCCCCTTGCTGTCCAAGGGACTCTCAAGAGTCTCCTGCATCTGCTGGTTTTCAATTGCATTTAGCTGAAAATAATCCATATGCCAAAGAGGCACATTTTGGGATGGCACATTCTGGAAAGCTTTAGTCCAAATGGTTAACCATATTATTTTCTTTTTTGAGCTATAAAGTTCCCTGAGGACAGGGAAAATAATATGTATGAACGTACTATAGCACATAGCATATGTGCTTTGCTAGAGGTTTAAAGCACTGTAGAAGCCAAGGGAATGCAGTTTTCAGCTGTCTGAGAGGCTTTAGGCTTTCTGAAGAAGGTGACATTTGAAGAATGGGTAGGATTTGTACCTCTGCTAAGTGGAGAGAAAATGACAAGAATAGAAACAGGAAAGTTCAGAAAATATTTAGCTGGTGGGTGAGTGGTCATCTTTGGTTGAAGGGTATGTTAGGAGAGATGAAGCGAAAGAGAAGGCAAATGCAGAATAGTAGCTTGTTGAGTCTGTTTGAGCAGCTTTGTTTTCATTCTGAGTCCTAGGAAGCCACTGAAGGTTATGGAAAAGAAGAACTTTTTTTCTAGAAAGTTCTTTGACAGAAATCGGAGGATGTTTAGAGGAGGTGAGACTGGAGTCTGGGAATAGAGTTAAGGAAACCTAGGACCTGAATTCGGTGAAGAAAATGAGGTGGTGAAGAGGTAAAACCCACATGGTTTGGAACTGGTGAAATGCTTTCCTATGTGTTCAGGGGAAGAAGAAGCCTGTGGTGAAAAGAAAAGATTTAAACCGGGATTTTGTAAATGACAAAAGCCCAATTTGGTTCATTTAAAAAGATAAAAAGGGGGAACTTACCTAGTGGTCCCATGGCTAAGACTCTCAGCTCCTGACACTTGGGGGCCTGGGTATGATTCCTGGTCAGGGAACTAAATCCCACAAGCTCAGCTAAAAGGTCCTGCAACTGAGAGTTCACACGCTGCGACTAAAGATCATACATGCTGTAAGAAAAACCAAATGTTCCACACATCACAACTAAGACCTAGAACAGCCAAACAATAAATATTTTTTTTTTAAAGAGAGAGAATTAGGGGAAGAAATAAATGAGATAACCTGTGGGAGCATTGCTTGTTTTGTATGTATACAAATAACTGAGTATTCTTGCNTCAAGATTGCCGGTAAAAATATCAATAACCTCAGATATGCAGGTGACACCGCCCTTATGGCAGAAAGTGAAGAGGAACTAAAGAGCCTCTTGATGAAAGTGAAAGAGCAGAATGAAAAAGTTGGCTTAAAGCTCAACATTCAGAAAACGGAGATCATGGCATCTGGTCCCATCACTTCATGGGAAATAGATGGGGAAACAGTGGCTGACTTTATTTTTCTGGGCTCCACCGGGTAGGCCTTCACTTTCCAATTCAGGGGGTGTAGGTTCAATCCCTGCTTGGAGAACTAAGCTCCCACATGCCCCACTCCCCCCAAAAAATCCTGAAATATAAAACAGAAGCCATATTGTAATACATTCAATAGAGACTTTTTTAAACAGAAGAATTGGAGCATTTAGAGGAGGAAAGGGTAGCAAGTACAAGGAAAATAGAACAATGTTGTGTCAACTGTTGCTCACTCCCTCAGTCGTGTCTGACTCTTTGTGATGGCGTGGACTGCAGCCCCACCAGGCTCCCCTGTCCATAGGATTCTCCAGGCAAAAATACTGGAATGGGTTGCCACTCCCTTCTCCAGGGGATCTTCCCACCCCAGGGATCAGTGCCGAGTCTCCTGCATTTGCAAGTGGATTCTCTAGTGTCTGAGCTCTCAGGGAAGCCCGCTTGTCTCCGTTACTTTTTTGCTTAATTTTGGCATGGAAAGGTCTGCTGGTACAAGGTACACGCGGTTGCTCCTGCTTCCCAAGTTGGGGTATGAACACTTGTCCAAATGGTATCCTAGTGTAGTAAGATTCAAAGGGAATATCCACAGGTACATTTCGAAAGAAAAGATGACTCTTCCTTCATGGCAGAAGAGATGATCTATTGCATGGAACGTAAAGCAGAAGCTGACTCATTGGACAAGACCCTGATGCTGGGCAAGACTGAGGGCAGGAGGAGGAGGGGGCGGCAGAGAGTGAGATGCTCTGATCGCATCACTGACTCAGTGGACATGAATTTGAGTTCAACATCTCGAGGAGATGGTAAAGGACAGGCAAGCCTCGCATCCTGCAGTCCATGGGGTGGACTGAATGACAACAGATTCTGAAATCACAGACAGTTATCTCAGAGGTCCTTCCTGGCTGCAGTGATGACAGCTAGAATGAAACGCCAGAAAGAAATACTTTGCCCCTGGTATATACAACTGGGACAAAAATGTCCCCATATGCAAACACTCTATAAAGAGCACACCCTACAAAGAGAATGTTCCACCATCACCATTAACAAAATTAGCCAGTGGTCATTATCCTGGAATTCGTGGTACATTTTATATGGTCCTGATTAGATTCAAGAAATGAACAATAAGGCCTAATTGATGAAAAACAGGCTATAATTTTGTGCTTTTAATATAATGGCCACTGGCCAGATACAGACAAAGGGAAGAGGCTTTGGTTTGTTACTTTAGATCCGTTTTCCCCATCCTCCTCGAAAATGGCCGTGATTTACAGTTTTAATATATTTTTCACGCACAGTTAACATCATTGTTGCCAGATTTACGGAAGAGCTAGGAGTGTGAAGCTGCAGTGATTTATGTGGGATGCGTGAAAGAGAATTAATGCCACCAGCAGCCAGAGTTTAATGGGAAAATGCTCAAGCACAAAATCTTAAAAATGAAAATAAAGCTTAGTCGCAAGGACATCTCTGCTTTGCGTAAGCGTCTGGCCTTTGTGGGGGCTTCCCCAGGGGGGTGCTGGCACTGGGGAATCCAGTAGCTAGTGCGGAAGATGAAGGAGACTCGGGTTTGATCCCTGGGTGGTGAAGATCCCCAGGAGAAGCACATGGCAACCCACTCCAGTATTCTTGCCTGGAGAATCCCATGAACAGAGGTGCCTGGCGGGCTGCAGTCCATGGGGTCACAGAGAGTTGCCAACCACTGAAGTGACTTCGCACACACAAACCCTGGCCTTGTAGATGCCTCTTTTTACTGTTTGCGAACCCATGGACTCTACAGTCCATGGAATTCTCCAGGCCAGAATATTGGAGTGGGTAGCTATTTGCTTCTCCAGGGGATCTTCCCAACCCGGGGGTCGAACCCAGGTCTCCCGCACTGCAGACAGATGCCTTTGCCAGCTGAGCCACAAGGGAAGCCCCCTTTGTTTTTTATTTTATTTTGTTTTTATTTATTTTTATTATTATTATTTTTTTTACTTTATTTTACTTTACAGTACTGTATTGGATTTGGCATACGTTGACATGAATCTGCCACGGGTGTACATGAACTCCCAAACAGGAACCCCCCTCCTATCTCCCACCCCACATCATCCCTCCAGATCGTCCCCATGCACCAGCCCCAAGCATCCTGCATCCTGCATTCTGCATTGAACATAGACTGGCGATTCATTTCTTACATGATAGTATACATATTTCAGTGTTGTTCTCCCAAATCATCCCACCCTCTCCCTCTCCCTCTCCCTCAGAGTCCAAAAGTCCGCTCTACACCTGTGTATCTCTTTTGCTGTCTTGCATACACGGTCCTCATTACCATCTTTCTAAATTCCATATATATGTGTTAGTATACTGTATTGGTGTTTTTCTTTCTGGCTTACTTCACTCTGTATAATCGGTTCCAGTTTCATCCATCTTATTAGAACTGATTCAAATGTATTCTTTTTAATGGCTGAGTAATACTCCATTGTGTATATATACCACAGCTTTCTTATCCATTCATCCGCTGATGGACATCTAGGTTGTTTCCATGTCCTGGCTATTATAAACAGTGCTGCNTATATGTGTTAGCATACTGTATTGGTGTTTTTCTTTCTGGCTTACTTCACTCTGTATAATCGGTTCCAGTTTCATCCATCTTATTAGAACTGATTCGAATGTATTCTTTTTAATGGCTGAGTAATACTCCATTGTGTATATGTACCACAGCTTTCTTATCCAGCCCCTTTTTAAACAACAACAGTAGTGAATTCACACTGTGGACTTCTCTCCATTTCAGAAGGTTTCTTGTGGGCTTTCCATATGGGAAAATATAATGACTCTGTGATAAGAGGGACTGAGGGAAAGTCCAGTGATGAGGTGGACATTTGTAGAAAGAAATGTGGCATCGGGAGTGTTTTAAGAATTAGAAACCTTTTTTTTTTTTTTTGTACAATTGGTACAGAAACTGCCAGCCATGTATTGGATAGACAAATAGGTTTTTCAAATTGAAGCAGAGTAGATTTACACTATCGTACACTTGCAGGTATACAGCAAAGTGATTCGTCTGTGTATTTTTTCAGATTCTTCTCCGTCATAGGTTGTTATGAGACAGTGACTATAGTTCCAATAGGTCCTTGTTGGGTTTCTGTTTTATGTATAGTCGTGTGTATCTGTTAATCCCAGACTGCTACTTTACTGTCATGGAGGCAGATGAGATACACAGAGGACACAGAAGGGCCAGGATTCCCACACCAGTCCAGGGAAGTTAGGGAACTTCCTTAGGGGAAGTAACACTCAAGTTGAGCCTCAAGGGAGTTCCCACGCCAGCAAAGAGAACAGGGGTTCCAGGGAGGGAGAGCGGTGCATGTTTTAAAAAGGAGACGCGTCTTGAGGAAGAACTGAAAGTAAGTTCATATGAGTGGGTTGCAGCGAACAAGATATGAAGTAGTGAAAATCTGGGACTAGACAAATGGTCAGATGTTATTCAAGATAACCATTGAGCACTCAGTGATGGAAGGGCAGTATGCTAGATGCTGGTTGATTAGGAGTCAGAAGATCTGAGGGAATTATTTGAAAAGGCTTCAAGCTATAGTCAAAAGGGACAGTAATAAAGCTATTGAGACAATCCAGGGAAAACATAATAAAAGTCTATTAAAGACAATGGCTGTGGGGAAAGAGAGGTCAGAATCAACTCTTAGCTTACTGGATGAGGCATAAGAAGAGAAGAATTAAGGGTCACTTTCAACTTTCTGGCTTTGGGAAATTGGGTGGATGATGGTGGTGTTTACTGAGGTAGGAGGTTGGTGGAGACATGTGAAGTTGTGGCACTCACATCTTTCATCCTGCTTTTGCTTTATAGACGCAACATCACTCCTAATATTTCTGAAGATCCTGAAGTACTTTTGTTTGTTTTCCACTCGTGTCTCATTCTCTGGCCTTCTGTAGAGTTTGCAGTCTGTGAGCTGAGAGTTTTTATTCCAGGCAGATGGCCTCCTCCATTGACTGTGGTCTTGCTGTCAGTGTTCTAGGCTTCAGCTAACTCTGAGTATCGCTCACCCCTCTTCATTCACCTCCTGACTTTCAGCACTGTGCTGGACTCTACTCCTACGCTTCTCTCCCGTTCTCTTTGTTGAATGGGGTTAGTGGAGGGTGTCCACACATTTTTATTTCTTTACTATGATTTTAATATAGTTTTTGGAAAAAAGAATAAATGGATATGCTCAGTCTACCTCTTAACTGGAAGTTCTTGAAGTTGATCTTTGATATCTTGTTTGATATCTTTCAAGTTCTTGAAGTTGATCTTTGTACTTAGGGCTTCCCTGGTGGCTCAGATGGTAAAGAATCCATCTGCAGTACAGAAGACCTGGATTTGATCCCTGGGTTGGGAAGATTCCCTGGAGAAGAGAATGGCAACCCACTCCAGTATTCTTGCCTGGAGAATTCCATGGACAGAGGAGTCTGGTGGGCTATAGTCCATGGGGTTGCAAAGAGTCAGACACCACTAAGTGACACACACACACACATACACACACACACGATGTATCTAAGGTAGCTATGGTACATCGAGGTCAAGATTTATAGTAGGTGATTAGCTGTGTGTATGAACTTGGAATTCAGGAGACAAACCTAAATTACAGGTGAAGATCAGGAGTTACTGGTATAGAAATGATGGGTGTGGATGAGAATGCCTTCGGAGTGTGTGCAGAATGGGAAGAGAACAGGAATTAAGCCTGATGCTGGGAACCATCACTATTTAAGATAACTGTTTTCAGGATATAATATTCTTTTAGCTTTAGGGAGAGTCATGTTAACTTAGAACTTTTAAAGATCAGGAGTTACTGGTATAGAAATGATGGGTGTGGATGAGAATGCCTTCGGAGTGTGTGCAGAATGGGAAGAGAACAGGAATTAAGCCTGATGCTGGGAACCATCACTATTTAAGATAACTGTTTTCAGGATATAATATTCTTTTAGCTTTAGGGAGAGTCATGTTAACTTAGAACTTTTCCCTATGAATAGAAAGCACTTATATGGACTCCCTGAGTTCAGGAAAGTTGCATTTAATAAATAATAAAGGTGTGAAAGCAACAGCAAAACGATTAGGTGTAACAAAGTTGAACAGGGTGAGGATAGGAGTTCCTGAGATGGGAGAGATAATCAAGGGTGTCATTGTCTCCACATGATGCTATCAGACGTTTTTGGTTCTAGGCCCATTTTTATGAGTCTGCTGAGTGATGGCTCCCATGATCTGCTCTAGTATTTTTTTTTTTTTCTGCTGAGACCATGACTCTGATTCAAGTACCATTGTTCAATGAGAAATACCTTGATAGTCTTCACACATTCAGCAAATATTTATTGAGGGCTTAATGTGTTCCAGACTCTGGGTGAGGTGTTGGGGATATGAAAATATATAACATGACATTCTTGCCCTCAAAGAACTCACAGGTATTCATAAACCATCCCTCACACTCCAGCTCACTGTTGTTGACTGACACTGTTTTATTAGCAAAGATGCTGTCATTAGTTTTTAGGGAAAGACAGGTAGATATGGAAGGTCTTATTCTGGTGTCTAGCATGGCTGTTTTGTGTAGCTGGTTAGGCAAAGGGTGAGGATTTTTTTTACTCTATCTCAGGAGAGATAGACAGTCTTCACCCTAAACCAGTACAGCACAAGGCCTGGGGCACAGTGGGTGCTTACTGTACATTAGTTTGTGCTGTGCTGTGCTAAGTAGCTCATCATGTCTGACTCTTTGTGACCCTGAGGGCTGTAGCCTGCCAGGCTCTTCTGACGACAGGGATTCTCCAGGAAAGAATGCTGGAGTGGGTTGCCATGCCCTTCTCCAGAGGATCTTCCCAAGCCAGGGATCAAACCCAGGTCTCCAGCATTGCAGGTGGATTCTTAACCATTGTCTGAGCCAGCAGGGAAGCCCAAGAATCCTGCAGTGGGTAGCCTATCCCTTTTCCAGGGGATCTTCCCGACCCAGGAATTGAACTGGTCTTCCGCACAGCAGGCAGATTCTTTACTAGCTGAGCTACCAGGGAAACCCCGCATATTACTTTATTTAATCCTTATCTTTGTTACTTCAAATTACTAGTAAGTAACTATTCTAAAAAAGCACAAGCCACACATCACAGTAATGTATTTTGGAGAGGGCCAATGGAAGAAAAGTTTTTTAAGAGTAAAATTTAAAGTAAGCATAGCTGGTGAATGAGTGAGTTTTTAGTTAAAAACAACAATGAAACGCTAATCAGAGAATGATTGTCTACTGCCTTCCTTATAAATCTCAGGGTTTTTTTTTTTTTAACCCCATGATTTTTTTTTTAAATCTCTGAAAGATAGGGATATATTAGTTAAGTAGAGAATGGCAACCCACTCCTGTCTTCTTGCCTGAAGAATTCCATGGACAGAGGAGGCTGGCAGGCTATAGTCCATGGGGTCGCAAAGACTCTGACACGACTGAACGACTATCACTTTAAGAATGCAGGTAGGCACAAGGGTGGAGAGAGAATGAATCTAGTCTGGTGCTTTATTATTACTATTGCTAAAACTAATTAAATTCGTAATGGACACGACAGTAGTAGTGGTGGGATAAGAAGGGAACAGGATCGCTTCCAATGATGACCTTCCTCTAGTTTTTTTTTTGTTTCTGTTGTTGTTTAGTCGCTCAGCCATGTCCAAATCTTTTGCAGCCCCATGGACTGTAGCCCACCAGGCTCCTCTGTCCATGGGATTTCCCAAGCAAGAATACATTTCCTTCTCCAGGGGATCTTCCTGACCCAGGGATCGAACTTGTGTCTCCTGCTTGGCAGGCAGATTCTTTATCACTGAGTTTAGGGGAATTTTAAAATTGTATATATGGGAAAAGAAATGATTAATTGATTCATTCAGTCGACAGATAGAGTCAAGCATGTGCCAGGCACGGTGATAGGTGCTGGGAACACAAAAATGAACACAGTGTTCTTCCTTTTAGGGAGCGACGGGCTGATGACAAAATGAAATCCCACCAGGAAAGTCACAGAGCGGAGTAATATACACTGCAGAGTGTGCCGGGGAGCTGTTGGCCTCGCTTTGCAGCCTGTTTACTCCAGTTATCTGGTGCTGCCACCTGCTGGACATTTGCTTTTTCACAGCGTCTAACCCTAGATACGGACGGAGAAACCAGAAATTCCTTGGTGAAGGTCCGTCCCCCTTTTCAGCTTCGCACCCTGGGACCTCAGCGTTTTCCTTGAGGACGAAACCCTCCCTTTGCCGCTCGACCAGCCACATGTGAACAGGAGCCCGAACTTCCCCGGAACCTCCGACTCCTCTCTTGAGAGTCATGCTGAGTCACCTGCCCATATGCCCAGGGCAATTGCCTCATTTCTCTCCCTCCCACAGTTTTGCTGCGGAGCTTCTGTTTTGGAGGTTTTGTCCTTCTTTGGCCTTTTTCCCGCTCTTCTAAGAGAGCTTCTTGCCAGGACACTGGGAGTGTGAGCCTGAGTTGCTTAACATGGGCAGCAAAGGCCTTTGCAGCAAACAGTTCCACCCAGTTTTGAACTTACTCTCACTTCTGTATGAGGAGGGCAGTGTCCTGTGTGGGCTAGCTTACTTACTTCCTCCTGAGTCGTCTGGTTCAGGTCCTCTGGGCTGCTTCAGAATGCTGAACAGAAGATAGGGTTCAGAGGTTGAGGCATTAAATAGATCATTTGTTTTGTATTATCTGTTCTTGGAGGGAGTTGAACACCTTCAGGGATGGTTTCATCATGGAAGAGGAGCCTAGTACTGAGTCCACCAGTGATTGCAAGGCCTCTTCTCATCTGGTCCCGCTTCAAGCCAAGGGTTTCCTAAGAACTGCTAGTATTTTGCCCAGAAAACATTTACTTACTTGGTTATTAGGGGCTTCCCCAGTGGCTCAGCGGTAAAGAATCTGTCTGCCAACACAGGAGATTCAGGTTTGATCTCTGGGTGGGCAAGATCCCCTGGAGGAGGAGATAGCAACCCACTCCAGTATTCTTGCCTGGGAAATTCCATGGACAGAACCTGGTGGGATACAGTTCATGGGGTTGCAGAGTCAGACATGACTGAGCACAAATGCACTGGTCATTAGACTATTTGGTTGCACAAAATCATGCATAGGGGAGACCCCCTTCTTCCATCTCCTGTCATCACACCAAAAATATTCTGAGTAAGTAGGTAAGAAAGCAATGGCACCCCACCCCAGGACTCTTGCCTGGAAAATCCCATGGACGGAGCAGCCTGGTGGGCTGCAGTCCATGGGGTCGCTAACAGTCGGACAGACTGAGCGACTTCACTTTCACTTTTCTCTTTCATGCATTGGAGAAGGAAATGGCAACCCACTCCAGTGTTCTTGCCTGGAGAATCCCAGGGATGGGGGAGCCTGGTGGGCTGCCGTCTATGGGGTCACACAGAGTCGGACACAACTGAAGTGACTTAGCAGCAGCAGCAGCAGCAGGTAAGAATGTTGGAATATGGAAACACGTTTGTCTAAGAAATGCATTCTTACTGTATGCCTTTAATCCTAAATTAAATCATGAAGTAGAAAATATACTTATTTCTAGGTGGTAGACCCCCACCCCCAAAACCTCCAATACAGGAAGCTGGGTTTACTCTTGATGACTCTGAGACTGAAGAACACATTCTGATCTCAGTGGTGTGTACTATGTGGAGGAGGGCCAGAGGCAGACACTGTGTTGAACAAATTAATCATCAAATCTCTTTCCTGATACACTGTTTATTGGTTCTTTTTTCCCCTTGCCCTTTAGCTTGACAGACCATTCTGTCACCTCTTCTCCCAATCCTGATCCTTTCTCAGGCTTTTATTCATGTTTTCCTTTTCTCTCCTTCCTTGCTAAAATTACTGGCAGTTACGGGCCCTCTTCCAAAATCCGTTATGACTATACAGGGGAAGTGAGAAATAGATTTAAGGGACTAGATCTGATAGACAGAGTGCCTGATGAACTATGGATGGAGGTTCGTGACATTGTACAGGAGACAGGAATCAAGACCATCCCCAAAAAAAGAAATGCAAAAAAGCAAAATGGCTGTCTGAGGAGGCCTTACAAATAGCTATGAAAAAAGGGGAAGTGAAAAGCAAAGGAGAAAAGGAAAGATATAAGCATCTGAATGCAGAGTTCCAAAGAATAGCAAGGAGAGATAAGAAAGAAGAAATAGAGGAAAACAACTGAATGGGAAAGACTAGAGATCTCTTCAAGAAAATTAGAGATACCAAGGGAACATTTCATGAAAAGATGGGCTCGATAAAGGACAGAAATGGTATGGACCTAACAGAAGCAGAAGAGATTAAGAAGAGGTGGCAAAAATACACAGAACTGTACAAAAAAGATCTTCACGACCCAGATAATCATTATGGTATGATCACTCACCTAGAGCCAGACATCCTGGAATGTGAAGTCACGTGGGCCTTAGGAAGTATCACTATGAACAAAGATAGTGGAGGTGTTGGAATTCCAGTTGAGCTATTTCAGATCCTGAAAGACGATGCTGTGAAAGTGCTGCACTCAATATGCCAGCAACCTCAGCAGTGGCCACAGGACTGGAAAAAGATGTTTTCATTTCATTCCCAAAGAAAGGCATTGCCAAAGAATGCTCAAACTACTGCACAATTGCATACATCTCACAAGCTAGTAAAGTAATGCTTAAAATTCTCCAAGCCAGACTTTAGCAATATGTGAACTATGAACTTCCAGATGTTCAAGCTGCTTTTAGAAAAGGCAGAAGAACCAGAAATCAAATTGCCAACCTCTGCTGGATCTTTGAAAAAGCAAGAGAGTTCCAGAAAAACATCTGTTTCTGCTTTATTCAGTTCAGTTCAGTCACTCAGTCGTGTCTGACTCTTTGCGACCCCATGAATCACAGCCAGGCCTCCCTGTCCATCACCATCTCCCAGAGTTCACTCATATTTACGTCCATCGAGTCAGTGATGCCATCCAACCATCTTATCCTCTGTTGTCCCCTCTTCCTCCTGCCCCCAATCCCTCCCAGCATCAGAGTCTTTTCAATGAGTCAACACTTCGCATGAGGTGGCCAAAGTACTGGAGTTTCAGCTTTAGCATCATTCCTTCCAAAGAACACCCATGGCTGATCTCCTTTAGAATGGACTGGTTGGATCTCCTTGCAGTCCAAGGGACTCTCAAGAGTCTTCTCCAACACCACAGTTCAAAAGCATCAGTTCTTCGGTGCTCAGCTTTCTTCACAGTCCAACTCTCACATCCATACATGACTACTGGAAAAACCACGGACCTTTGTTGGCAAAGTAATGTCTCTGCTTTTCAATATGCTATCTAGGTTGGTCATAACTTTTATTCCAAGGAGTAAGTTCTTTTAATTTCATGGCTACAGTCACCATCTGCAGTGATTTTGGAGCCCCCCCCCCAAAAAAATAAACCATCTATTTCCCATGAAGTGATGGGACAAGATGCCATGATCTTCATTAACTATCCCAAAGGCTTTAACTGTGTAGATCACAATAAACTGTGGAAAATTCTGAAAGAGATGGGCATACCAGACCACCTGACCTGCCTCTTGAGAAACTTATATGCAGGTCAGGAAGCAACAGTCAGAACTGGACAAGGAACAACAGACTGGTTCCAAATAGGAAAAGGAGTACGTCAAGGCTGTATACTGTCACCCTACTTATTTAACTTATATGCAGAGTACATCATGAGAAACACTGGGCTGGAAGAAACACAAGCTACTGAAACTCCAGTACTTTGGCTACCTCATGCGAAGAGTTGACTCATTGGAAAAGACTCTGATGCAGGGAGGGATTGGGGGCAGGAGGAGAAGGGGACGGCAGAGGATGAGATGGCTGGATGGCATCACTGACTCGATGGATGTGAGTATGCGTGAACTCCAGGAGGTGGTGATGGACAGGGAGGACTGGTGTGGTCCGAATCATGGGGTCGCAAAGAGTCGGACATGACTGAACAACTGAACTGAACTGAACTGATCTAGTTTGGTCAGAATTTTCCTTCCAAGGAGTAAGCGTCTTTTAATTTCATGGCTGCAGTCACCATCTGCAGTGATTTTGGAGCCCAAAAAAATAAAGTCTGCCACTGTTTCCACTGTTTCCCCATCTATTTCCCATGAAGTGATGGGACCAGATGCCATGATCTTCGTTTTCTGAATGTTGAGCTTAAGACAACTTTTACACTCTCCTCTTTTACCTTCATCAAGAGGCTTTTTAGTTCTTCTTTACTTTCTACCATAAGGGTGGTGTCATCTGCATATCCGAGGTTATTGATATTTCTCTCGGCAATCTTGATACCAGCTTGTGCTTCTTCCAGCCCAGCGTTTCTCATGATGTACTCATAGGCTATTGAATATAGCCTTGCTGTGTTATAAAGTAGGACCTTGTTGTTTATTTCCATTCTATACATAAAAAGCTTACATCTGCTAATCCTAACCTACCACTTTATCCTTTCCTCAATCCTCTTCTCAGCAGCCACAAGTTGGTCCTGTATGTCCATGATTCTGTTTCTGTTTTAGATTCTTTATATAAGTGATATCATATGGTATGTCTTTTTCTGACTTACTTCACTTAGTACGATCATCTCTAGTTGCATCCACATTGCTGAAAATGGCACGAGATTTTTCTTTTTTATGGATGAGTAGTATTCCATTGTATATATGTACCACATCTTTTTTATCCATTTAGTCAATGGACATTTAGGTGGTTTCCATGTCTTGCCTATTGTGCATAGTGCTGCTTTGAACACAGGGGTGCATGTATCTTTGTGAATTAGAGTTTTGTTTGGATATATACCCAGAAGTGGGATTGCTGGGTCACATAGTAGCTTTATCTTTAGTTTTATGAGGACTCTCCACATTGTTTTCCACCATGGCTGCACCAACTTACATTTGCACCAACAATGGAGAAGGGTTCCTTTTTCTCCACACCCTCACCGGCATTTGTTACTTAGACTTTTTAAAGATGAAGTAGTACCGCAACATCACTCTGCTTGGCCTTTCTCTAATCATTAGTGATGTTGAGCATCTTTTCATGTATCTACTGGGGATCCATATAAAATCAGACTCTTAATCACATCTTCATGTAAAAGTCAAACTAATATCCAAAGAATATTAAATTTCTTTTAAATTAATAACTTTCTTGGATTACTCTCATTATCATCAGCTCCATATATTGGAATTAACTTTGTCATAGCTCAGTAGAGCAGGTTCTTTATCACTGGCGGAATCAGTGACAGAACACATCTCCAGGAAATAACACTTTAATTACTACAGTGAATCTCACTGAAGTTCAAAAGAAGCATTACCCAAGGTTTATATAACATAACTGAGAAAAGACCTTTCAATTGTAAAAGTTTCTGTAAGATCAGTTTTCTGAGTTATTTCCAAGATAACTTATTTAAAACATGAAAAGTAACCCTTTCATGGCTAGCTAGGACAGCACTGTGAAGGGCCCTCTCTTGGATGAAGAATGATCCCACGCTCAAGTCCTGACTTTTCTCTTGGGAAGAGCTTCCTTGTCCACTGTTCTTTGTGATCCCTGGCCCCAGTCTGTAGGATTCTTCCTTTTTCTCCTCTTTGGCTGTCTCTGAAGTGGGTATTGGGTGACACTCTTCTTACAAGTGCACAACTTTCCCAGCCCTCATTCTGCGCACTGGGCTTCCCTGATAGTTCAGTTGGTAAAGAAAGAATCCACCTGCAATGCAAGAGACCCTGGTTCAATTCCTGGTTTGGGAAGATCCGCTGAAGAAAGGATAGGCTACCCACTCCAGTGTTCTTGGGCTTCCCTGGTGGCTCAGCTGGTAAAGAATTCGCCTGCAATGTGGGAAACATGGGTTCATTCCCTGGTTTGGGAAGATCCTCTGCAAAAGGGAAAAGCTACCCACTCCAGTATTCTGGCCTAGAGAATTCCATGGACTGTATATTTCATGGGATCACAGAGAGTCAGACATGACTGAGTGACTTTCACTATTCTACACATGATGGTTAGGTGTCCAATACTCAGTTACAGGGTATTTAAATACAGCCTCATGATATATTTGACAGCAAACTCTCAAATTTAAGAGATTTCTCATGCATTCCATTCCAGAAAGTTCCAAGTGCCAGAGATCTTTTTAAGAACATGTTTTTCACATAAATTGTGCTTCTTTGGGTTTTTTGGGTCCTCATATCTTTAGCTTTAAACTGGATTACCCTAGAGCTGGTGAGCTATTCCAGAAACACTGTGCCCCTCTTCTTATAATGCTATGCCCTTATTCTTATTTTTGCTTTGAGGCTTCTTAATTCACTTTGATATTCTAACTTTACCTATAGAGGTGAAGGTCATACTCTTAATTTGATCTATTCCAAAAGGCTGAGTTTTAATGGATCTTAAGAATTTCTCAAATTTATCTCTTACATTTTCAGTATAAAAGAAATCAGCTATGCTGACTCTATGTTGTACCAAATTTCTGAGTTCTATTTAATCTCTTTTCATTTCCACTTTCAAATTAGCCAATCAGTTTAACTAGCTCATATCTCTTTTAATTCCTTGTCAAATATACCCAATTGCTTTTAGCTCAGCAGTACCTATAGGTGGCACTAGTGGTGAAGACCCCCCCACCCCAAGAGAACCCCTGGCTGCTTGTTAGTGCAAGAGACATGAGACACAGGTTCAATCCCTTGGTCTGAAAGTTCCCTTGGAGAAGGAAATGGCAATCCACTCCAGTATTCTTGCCTGGAAAATCCCATGGACAGAGGAACCTGGCAGGCTATAGTCCATAGGGTCACAGAGTCAGACACAACTTAGCACGCATGCAGCAAGTTACTGCAGGTTACTATTTATGAGTTACTTTTCATTTTTCCATTTTCTAATAAACGTTTCCTTATCACTCCTGAGCCAGCAGCTAAGCAGCTGCTGCTGCATGCTTCAGTCATGTCCGACTCTGTGTGACCCCATAGATGGCAGCCCACCAGGCTCCTCCATCCCTGGGATTCTCCAGGCAAGAGTACTGGAGTGGGTTGCCATTGCCTTCTCCCAGCCACTAAGCTAGTGCCATATATTTCATACTGGTATGAAATACCATACTTTTATCACTACATGAATTAGGCTATGCCTAGATTTCAGAACCAGGATGAGGTGTAAATCAAATTAGATGTGTTGGTGTTTTCACCTCAGGGAATGGTTCACAGAAATTTTTGGTGTGGTTTGGGATTTGTGGGTTGGGTTGCAGTCATTTCCTAACTCAATATTTAAATTTTAGTGGATTTAAGGACTGAGGATTGGTTAAGGACTGAAGATTGGAGCAAAAATAGCTTCACTTAGTCACAGTTCAGCAGATCTCAAATAATAAAAATTTAAAGATACATAGGGCATGTTTTATGTCTCTTATCTTCCCCTAATTAGTAGAAAAGAAACTCCTTCCAGTCAAACCATGGTCCCTAACTTAAACAGAATTTTAAGAATTAACACAGGATTTTTAATATGATTCCTCTCTAAAATCACATTAAAACACTAGTAATCAAATAAAATACATAAATAGTGGGGGCAGAGGTAGGCAATGTCACAGCAGTGGACCGGAGATATCCATACCTTTTGGGGAGATAGTATGCAGATTGAAGAGTGGAGACCCTACTTAAGAAAACTAGAATAGAAAAACTAAGTACTTTAAGAGGAAAATCTTTCTGGTGAGAATTAGACCTGAGATGCCCTATATATTTTCAGAATTTAGAGTCAACTGGTGTTACAGAAGCTACAAATGGTACATGGGCTTAAAACAGGGAAAATGCTTCAAAGTTTACAAATGGAGAGCTCATACCTTCAAGTACCCTCTGCTACTCCACATGGCTAACTAATTACTACCTTTCCCACCTCCCAACCAAAGCAGGCAAAGGTTAATGACAAGAATCCACTGACTGAAGAACACAAAGAACAATGGAGAAGGCTGAACACAAGGCTGAAATGGCACTAAATGAAAGCCTGCTCTCTTACTCTTGCTTCCCAGACTGTTAGCAGCCAAGTATACACTTCAGGCAAAATATTAAAAGGTTTTCTTATAGAGATGACCAACCTAACACAAAAAGACCCAGAAACTGATACACTCTTTCAAAACCCAACTGCTCTACAGAGAATTCTACCAGTAGATAAATCTTTTCCAGGTATGCAGAGTTGTTTTTTTTTTTTATCACAACTTTAATATTTCACTGTTAAATATAAATGGACGCACAGGGACAATCAAATTGACAAGAGCTTCTAATTAAAAATAAGTCAGAGGAAACTGAGACTATATAAAAGGAACAGGAAAAGAAAGATTATGAGCAACAATACCTCTAATATCCTCAAAGGGATAAGAAAGGATATTATATCTGTGAAACAAAAATATAATACAATTTTTTATAGGAGGTTTAGAGAATGAAAAATGAACTTGAATATTAAAAATTATAGATCACTAAAATAAAATGGAGGCAAATTAGAAACATGAGCAAGAAAGTCAAAAATGGAAAACAGAAAATAAATTATAAAAAATTATAACAGAAATATCATAAAGAAATAATGAGGTAAAGTGTGGGAGGAATTAAAGAAATAACAAAATATCTCACTGTTCAGTTCAGTTGCTCAGTTGTGTCCGACTCTGCAACCCCATGAATCACAGCTCGCCAGGCCTCCCTGTCCATCACCAACTCCCGGAGTTCACTCAAACTCACGTCCATCGAGTTGGTGATGCCATCCAGCCATCTCATCTTCTATTATCCCCTTCTCCTCCTGCCCCCAATCCCTCCCAGCATCAGGGTCTTTTCCAATGAGTGAACTCTTCTCATGAGGTGGCCAGAATATTGGAGTTTCAGCTTCAACATCAGTCCTTCCAATGAACACCCAGGACTGATCCCTTTTAGGAAGGACTGGCTGGACCTCCTTGCAGTCCAAGGGACTCTCAAGAGTTTTCTCCAACACCACAGTTGAAAAGCATCAATTCTTCAGTGCTCAGCTTTCTTCACAGTCCAACTCTCATATCTATACATGATGCTGACAGGGACTATTTCTGCCTGTCTGCCACAATGAACAGAAAAACAAGCTCCCCCAGGACATATTATATGACATTTCATGACATTAGGAATTAAGTGGAAAAATAAAACCTTCATAGATAGAAATATGTAAGGCACAAAAGATCAAAAGTAATGTTTTCAGACTTCTTAGCAGCATTCCTGAAAACTAAAAGACAATGCAGCCAAAATTCTGAAGAAAAACCAGTTCCATCATAGGATTCTATACCCAGCCAAACCACGCAAACTCAAGGTTAAAATAAACAGAATGACAGGTACCATTTCACTACCTTTCTTCTTAGAAAACTTTTGAAGGATGTACTCTATTAAGAAGTAGAACAAACCAAGAAATGAGTAAACAGGATGCATGAAACAAAGGATCAACTCTGGATAATGCAGGAAAGTTTGGGACAATGTGTGAAAAATGAAAGCATTCTGGATGAATCTGTAATAAATACATAGAAAAGAAAAAAAATTTGCAATGTACAAAACAAAGCCATGTTTAACTGACTGGAATTGACTATTTGAGAGTATATTTCAGTAAGGTCAGTTACTTCAGCAATAAACCTAAATACTGAGTACTGACTTAACCAGAGTATATATACTGGCAATATAGAGAAGAAATGTGCAAGTGGACATGCATTCTGGCTAAACCCTAATAAATCACAGGAATAAATCAACAAATGGCATCTGAATGTCTAAATCCACAAACCACAATGTGAACATGACATCTAGAAATATTAATATAAATACCTGAACAAATAGCTAATAGAGTTGAATATTTTTGCTTCTGGGTAGTGGGACTCAGGTATAAAAAGAGATTAATTAGACTGGTATCTTTTTCACTTTCAGCCATTTAGAACCATTTAACTTTTAAGCACATTTTTAAAATAAAATATGAGGAAAGTAAAAAAACAAAGAAACAAAATCCACACTTTTGCTATTTAAGAGTTTTAGATTTCTTTTACAATAGCCACTTAACAAACTAGTTTCATTTTTGCACTAGAATTTTGTCAGAAATTTAGCACATATACTAAAGCAGCCATTTATAATTTTAAGCACAAAGGCAATGATACTCATCACAGGAAGAGTAGATCTATTTTTGATGAGCTTAAATAAGTTGCTAATTTGTGCCAGGAGCAATGATATGGGCACTGACAATCATAAATATTGATGTACCAAGAGACAGGCAGCAGCCTCAGAATGAAAATCACTGGGAGTAATAAGAAACAACACTGATAACTTAACATGGATAAAATGAAGCAAAAGGTTTCAACTGAAGAGTTGACTCTGAACACCAGCATATCCACATCATCTTAGACAGTTGGATATCAATTTCAAAAACTCTCTGCCTTTCTGGAACGGACTCCAGTCCTCCAGTCCTGTTAGAGAGTCACACTAAACTTCAGAAACAGAACAGAAGTCAAAGTTCCTTCTTTTACTTTTCTAAGCTCCAAACACTAATGCCAACCTTATTTTTTCTTCCCTGAAGATTCATCTCTTTTATATATGACATACTCTTCAAATACTGCCTATCAAAGGTACAGTTTGCCTATAACCTATTAGGCTGTGGTCTTACTTTGTGACTGACAACTAAGTCAACCACCTTAGAAGGCAATGCTGACATCTACATTAAACATAAACATACAGTTGTGAGGGAAGGGCAGCACCACAAATTGTAAATGCTGTAAAACCATCTTTTTGTCTGGACACTTCCATCTGTACACAAGGGAATACTTAGATCCTTACTTCTCTAAGTCCCCACCTTCAAGGAAATGGCAGAATCACTACCAAAAAGAAATATAATCCATTCAAGAAGGCATTTAAGCAAAAACAATGTTTCTCAATTTTCAACATTATTAGACTTTGCAGCAGAGAAGGAATGTGGGCCTTCAGAATAGCTTTGGGGGCTAGCCTGATGTGAGCTTCTAAAATCAGTGTCTCGAACTTGCATTTTGTCTTTTAAAGTTAAGGACATTTAACTGCATGACATGCACCATTAATGTACCAGATGTGTATAAGAGACAGGACATGACTGAGTGACTTTCACTATTCTACACATGATGGTTAGGTGTCCAATACTCAGTTACAGGGTATTTAAATACAGCCTCATGATATATTTGACAGCAAACTCTCAAATTTAAGAGATTTCTCATGCATTCCATTCCAGAAAGTTCCAAGTGCCAGAGATCTTTTTAAGAACATGTTTTTCACATAAATTGTGCTTCTTTGGGTTTTTTGGGTCCTCATATCTCTAGCTTTAAACTGGATTACCCTAGAGCATAACTCATTAAGTGTCCTGTTAATACTATTATTACCCTGCAGCTGATACAGCAGTCTTCCCTTCTCCATGGTTTTGCTGAGGTTTCAGTTACTCATTCTCAAACATGGTCCAAAAATATTAAACAGAAAACTCCAGAAACAAACAGTTCATAAGTTTTAAACTATACACCATGCTGGGTAGTATAGTGAATATTGTCCTGCCCTGCTCTATCCAGTCCAAGATGTGAATCATCCCTTTGTCCAGCTTGTCCTGCCCTTAGTCACTTAGTTATCAGTTATCAGTTTGACTGTTTTGGTATCACAGTGCTTGTGTTTAAGTAATCCTTCTTTTAGTTAATGGCCCAAAGCATAAGAGTAGTGATACTAGCAATTCAGAAATGTCATAGAGAAGCTGTAAAGTGCTTCCTTCAAGTAAAAAGGAGAAAATTCTCAACTTAAGGGGGGGGTGGGGAAGTCATATGATAAGGTTGCTAAGATCTAGAGTAAAACCCAATCTATTTGTGAAATTATGAAGAAGGAAAAAGGAATTTGTGTTAGTTTTGCTGTTATACCTGAAGCTGCAAAAGTTATAGCCATAATGTGTATTAAGTGCTTAGTTAAGACAGAAAAGGCATTAAGGCATTTTTTAAAAGAGAAGATATTTTTTAAAGAGAATCATTCACATAATGTTTATTACAGTATATTATAATTGCTCTATTTTATTATTAGTTTTGCTGCTAACGTCTTACTGTGTCTACTGTATAAATTAAACCTTATCATAGGTATGTATGTATTGGAAAAAACATAGTATATATAGGGTTTGGTTCCATCCAGACTTTCAGGCATTCACTGATGTCTTGGAACTTATCCCCCAGGGTTAAGTGGGGGACTACTGTACTAAAAATGGCTCTGAAGGGACTAAAGGAGCACAGGTGAGCAAGCACAGATGCTGGTCCTAGCCAGGACCTGAAGTCCTTAAACTCTGGGATACTGGGGAAAACATAGATTTAGAACTCAAAAATACTGTGTTCTAACTCAGCCACTTGCTTGACACATGACCTTTGAAAGTTTCTCATGTCTCTGATCTTCAACTTCCTCTCAGACACCAAGGCTAACTCAGGTGCAGGACTAAGTGAGTCTTAAAGGAGATAATGTACCGGGAGCACACCATAAGGGAGGCTGGCGATGGTGGTGAGGTCCTCTTCTGTGTTGGGTCTACTTCTCCATCTCTCCAGCTTCCATTCTCCAGGGTTCCTGGGGGTGCAGAACATAGACTCCCATCCACTGGGAAAGGCACCTGGAAAGATTTCTGTAGAAGAGTGGGTTGGACCATCACTCCTGGACAAGAGAAACCAGAATACACAGTAACATATAATCAGGGGAAAAAACCTTCCTCAGGATACAAAGTGTGACCAAATAAAATAGAAATAATTACACCTGCATGATATAATTTTAAACATTTATCAGCATCCCTATTTCATTAAACAGTAATTAAAATGCTGCAAATTCTTCCTGGCTAATGGATATATTCAGGAAATAGAACAAAAAAGCTTTGAAAGAAGCCATGTGTTTAAAAAGATGAAAAGTGAGATTAAGGCAGGAGGGTTCCTCCATGGAAAAAAGTGTTGACATTTAAAACTGCAGGACCGCAGTCCTAGAAAACCAGACAGTAGGCGACACAGGCAATGAAATTTAATAGCCAGCTCTCAACAGGTGGACAGGCTGAAGCTGTGATAAACTGTTTCAACTCTGATGTTTAGCACAGGAACTGGAGCAGCATGCACCAACAGATGGAGCCATTCAAAAACTAGCTGCATGGAGATAAGAGAAAAAGCTGTGGAGATGGAAATGGGAGAGAAAAAGGTAGGGCAAAAGGTGGGTTTGAAACATAGCAAATGCCACCTCCAGGTGACCTAAGATCCAAATGGGAAAACTGCAAATGGCTCTTTGGAGAAAAGTTAGCCTAATGTAAGAGTCAAGCAAAAAATAAAATAAAATAAAAAGCACTCAATACTGTTCCTTACACCAAACTGTGGCCTATCTTCAGGTAAAATTCTGGACCAGGGCATTTTCAGTTCGTCTTTCTGCTGCAAAAGTTGGCTCTGGTCTATTTGTGGTTAGCAACTGCTGCTGCTGCTGCTGCTAGGTCGCTTCAGTCGTGTCCGACTCTGTGCGACCCCAGAGACGGCAGCCCACCAGGCTCCCTCGCCCCTGGGATTCTCCAGGCAAGAACACTGGAGTGGGTTGCCATTTCCTTCTCCAGTGCATGAAAGTGAAAACTGAAAGTGAAGTCGCTCAGTCGTGTCCGACTCTTAGCGACCCCATGGACTGCAGCCCACCACACAATCAGATTTTCCAGGCAAGGCCAAATTCTGCACGCACCCTATTTAGAATACAAAGTGGGCCCCCATCATGAAACATAATTGAAATAATGGGGCTGAAATCCTCGTTTTTGGTTTGCTTCATGATACGCATTTTTTGGCATTTCTTTCTCACTTATAAATGCTTAGTGCGGCCATTGCAGGTTCTTCCACTCTTTCCACGCCCTCATCTTACTGCCTTAGATTCTTTCCGCGCCTCAGCTTCGGATCTCTGGAAAGCTCCTCAGCCCTGGGTGTCTTCAACACTAGTCGCCATTCGATTTGTGAGGTTCTCCCTGCACTGCACCCACTCCCCGCCACACAGACACCGCGCAGGCGCGCACACAGTCACAGTGCGTTTAGACCACAAAGTCCGCGCCTCACAGGCCCAGGAGTTGAAAATGAGAAACTTGGGTGAAACATAGGTTAAGTGAACTCGCAGCCCTGGGAGGAATATCACGTGACTCACCTCTAAGGTCAACGTTCCTGCCAGACCACTAGCCTGGTGTGCGCGTCTACAACCCGAGTCTTAAGCCACACACAGCACGAACATACCAGAAGCACGGGCCTCTTACTCTTCCCGTGCGCCTCACCTTTGCGTCCCATGCAGCCTTATGAACGGACGAGCCATTCTCGCGCGACTTGTACCAAATTCTCAGGAAGGGAAAACTTTCGCGAGACTTGGAACTTGCAGCTGTTTTTGCAATAGAGAGCAGCGTGGTGGCAAGCGCAGCCGTTTGGGTAAGCGGTGCTCAGCTGCTAGGTCATGTCCGACCCTTTGCGACTCCCATGGACTGTAACCCACCAGGCTCCTCTGTCCATGGGGTTCCCCAGGCAAGAATACTGGCATGGGTTGCCATTTCCTCCTCCAGGGGATCTTCCAGACCCAGGGATTGAACCCGCGTCTCTTGTGTCTCCTGCATTGGCAGACATGTTCTTTACCACTAACGCCACCTGGGAAGTCCTTGGGTAAGGACAACTGCTTTTAAATCTGCTGTGTGTGCATACGTGATCGGTTGCGTCATTTGTGTCTGACTTTCTGCGACACCGTGGACTGTAAGCTGCCAGGCTTCTCTGTCCATTGGAGTCTCCAAGCCAGAATACTGGAGTGGGTTGCCATGCACTCCTCCAGGGGATCTTCCCCACTCAGGAATGGAACCTGCATCTCCTCCAGATTGTTTACCGCTGAGCCACCTGGGAAATAAATCTACTAGGAAACTTATTTTTTTTGTTTGTAATGTAGATTAAAAAAAAAAAAAAAAAAAGTAGCCCTGCCGGGTCCCACTCCAGATGTACAAATCACATTCTCTGAAGCTGGGCAGGGAATATAAAAATGGCTGTGGTGGGGTGGGGTGCTTTTGGGTTAGACGGCAGGCAGTTACTGTTTATTCAGCAAAGAGTAATGTCTGTTCTTAAGCAGATGTGATAATAAATATATAAGTGATTACATGTATCAGATCATGTTGTATACCTTAAACTTAGGAAATGTTACATCTTATGTGTCAAAGAGCTAAGATACTCTTTATACAATACAAACATGACCATATCACTTTTCTGGTAAATCCTAGAGTGGTTTTCCATTGCTCTTAGGATTAGACTCCAAAAATCCATACCATGTCAGAATGTGGTGGTTAACGTGGGGGCTTTGTACCCAAAGTTTTGGGTCAACACTCTCTGCTCCATCACTCACTACTGTTCGCCTTAGTTAATAAGGCTCACTGCCCTCATCTAATCTGTCTACATCGTGTATGTAGGACTGATTAAGATGTGTGAGAAGCACTTAGCAAAGTATCTGGCATGTAGCAAATGCTCTGTAAATGTTAACTATAGTTATTTTTGGCCACTAGAAGCACCTTTCTGATCCCAGCCTACCTTTCACCTCTCACCTGGCACTGCTATTTACCTTGTGCTTGATATTCTGGCTATATTACTCCTCGGTCAGTTCTTCAATAACCTTTTTTCAATTTAGAACCTTCATATATGATTCTCCTTCTGAATAGAAATCCACTTCTTTTGCTCAATTAATATCTCCTCAGACTTAAGATTTAGCCTCCATTTTTCTTTCTTTGTTTCAGTGCTTGGGTCAGGGAGATCCTCTGGAATAGGAAATGGGAACCCACTCCAGTATTTTTGCCAGGAAAATTACATGGACAGAAAAGCCTGGTGGGCTACAGTCCAGGGGGTTGCAAAGAGTTGGACATCATTGAGCACACACACATTTCTTTGTGTGTGTGCTTTCCTGAGACCTAATAGAAATCATTGTTCCCCTTTACNCTTGGGTCAGGGAGATCCTCTGGAATAGGAAATGGGAACCCACTCCAGTATTTTTGCCAGGAAAATTACATGGACAGAAAAGCCTGGTGGGCTACAGTCCAGGGGGTTGCAAAGAGTTGGACATCATTGAGCACACACACATTTCTTTGTGTGTGTGCTTTCCTGAGACCTAATAGAAATCATTGTTCCCCTTTACCTGGCTTGTGCAACCATCCTGCAGCTGCTGTGAGTGATGACCCTGTTCTCCAGGGAACTGACTTAAAACAGTGGTTCTTAAATATTATTATGAATCACAATCACCTGGAGGGTTAGTGGACCCTCCGAGTTCTGCACCCCATTTCCAGAGCTTCTGATTCAGTAGGCCTGATGAGCTCCCTGAGAATTGACAGGTCTAACAAATTCCCAGGTGATGGATCATCAAAGCATGATGACCATGGATCGTCCTTTCCCTGAGCTAAATTCTCCTTGCCTGAGAGTTACAACAAACCCTGCCCATCTCTCCTCCACATCAGAGACTGTGACTCACTGACAGAGGGGCAAAAAAAAAAAAAAAAAAGGTTTCCTGACAACACGGTGCAACCATCTCTGGGATACTTAACTCATCCTCCACAGTCCCTGTGGGATCAAGCCGAGGCCTCTCCTTTTGCTCAGCTCCTTTCTTTGCCCCACCCTGCTCCCCCCACTTCTATTTTCACTTCTGTTTTCCTCAGAGCACTTCTTCAATAAACCACGTACACAAGAATCCCGTCTCGGCCTCCATTTCTGAGGAGCTCAAATGAAAACACACATATGCAGAAATGCACTGTGGAAATACCAGTGAGTATAAAGAGCAAAATTGATAAGAAAGGAATGCAAATTTCCTCAGAAGAGTATTTGCCAGAACTTTCTGAGATAAGTATATTTTCTCTTGAAAGCCTGAGCATAGGAAAGGATGCATCCCATAAAAATCTTAAAAGTTTATCAGCATCATTTTTAACAAGCCTCAAAAGCCCAGTTGTACCTGAGGCCCATGAGTACTCAGATTTGCCCTATCTCTGAGGCGCTCGGTTGTCATTTCATATAATGAGACGATCTGTACTTTCCAGGACCTAAAACAGGGAGGCTCTATAAATTCTGGACCAGGCAGAGTGTGGAAGTAGCTTTTAATGGCCCCAACAACTACCATTTCACTGTCTGGGATCTGCCGATATGAGATAATGTTGATAAACTGCACTGCTTTCTGCCAGCAATAAAGCGAGAGAGCAAACAGAGTTTAAGGGCTGCAGCTAACTTTCTGTTACAACCAAGGCCAGAGGGCAGGGAAGTGGATGGCTGAGGAGGCCTCAGTGTCTGCTGTTTAGAAATGGGCTCTGTGGTCCCACAGGGCCAACACTCTGGAATCTGTGTCATCTTTGTAAATCAGAATAAATGGGCTCAGCCATCTTCCTTGAGCAGGTGTCAGTGCCCTCCTTCCCAGGCTGGCATGCCTACAGTAGAGGCTGCAACCATCTGGATTGCTGTCAGGAAATCACGGTGATGCTGAGTCTGGACCACAGGGCAATTAGCAGGGCTCTCCACAGGAGCTTTGTGTATGCTGGAGTCCTCCTAACCAGTCCATTCCTCAGGCCTGGCGTGACAGTATCCACGTGGCTATAATAATAATGAGAACATGGACTGAGCAGGCCATCTGGTAGGTTGGTAAAAATAACAAGAAGCTCTCTGCATGGGGAACAGCCCTGATCACAAGTCAAAAGAGATGGAGTTTACAGGAGAATCAATACATGTATATGTATGGCTGAGTCCCTATGCTGTCCAGCTGAAACTATCATGACATTATTAATCAGTCATACACCAATATAAAATAAAAAGCTTAAGCTTTTTTTTAATAATCAAAAATAAAAATCATTTTAAAAAAGAGAGAGAGAGATGTACCTGGTGCTGAGTGTAGATGGATGTATCTCCAGATTTATACATTTTTAACAATAGGGGGCATAAGACATCTATGTTGTCTGTGGTTTTTAGTTTGCTTGCTAAAACCCTGATCCCTTTCCTGGTTTCACCAGTTAATTCTACCAGCAATATTTGTAGCTGGGTGCTGTTAGCCAGTACCTTTACTAGTCCTTGAATAAGTTCAATAAAGATCTCTCTGGCTGACAAAATCACAAGAGATTTCATGGCTATGAAAGTTTCCACAATACTGTGAGAGAGTGAAGGCAGGATTCAAGTTTATCTTTTCATAAAGATCCTGAGCAAAGGTACAAGGAAAGGAAATGCCCTTCCCCTTCCTCTGAAGCATTTCACAATTCCTTCCCAATTTCATTGTTTTCTGAAAATAAGAAAAACCGTCATGTTCTGCATGACAGCTGGAGGAGAGACTTTTATCTGGAAGTTGATGGAACCCAACTTTTCACTGCAGCCTTTCCTCGCAAAGATATTTGTTCAGAGGGATTTCCTTCTTCTATCTTTTAAGTGCAACATCTATACCATCAAATATTTCAAATTATATTAATCTTACATCAACATTGGGCAAAAGAAACATAATTCCACACAATGGAAATGTTATCACTGGGTCAGGGATGTAGAGTGGAACATAGTTACTCTACTAAGTCCTGGAGATTTTTAACTGCTACTTGAATATTGAATTCAGAAAATCCTTAGGAAACATGCAAGAAGGCATAAGAGGCCCATCTCAAAAAAATGGTTTCATATGTAATAACTATCTTATTTTAACATGTTAACAGCTGGTATGGAATAGAATCTTGGGAAAAGATACATAATATGAAAAACAGTTGTTCTTCTCTTTTCATGTTATTATGTAAATGACCAATAATTTTTGTAAAGGATGTAACATTTAATATCATGGGATCAAGCTCTAATTATGGCTCCATCAAGCATATCAAGTTTACTGAGATCTGTTTTTTTTTTTTTTAAATCTACTAAAGTCTTTTTGTAAAAGATAGTTTTGTTCCAAGACTACTTTGTGACCCGGAGGAAGAAAAAATAGAAGCTCCTCATCTTAAACTGTAGTTGTTTTCCTTCCCCACCTACCTCTTCAAAAATCAAACCCCAATCTTTTTTTTCTAGCTGGCAGGACAGAGACCCCAGAGAGAGCATGGCAAGTCTGAGCATCTTTCTGGTTCTCGGAGGCAGAGAGATGAGCAGAGCTGGAATGCTCATCTGTGAGGATGCTGAGGAGGAAATGATCCATAAAGCTTATGTCTGGAGTGAGTTACTGAGAATGTTATCCCCTCAAGTAGACCACTCTGGCTTTCCAGGTGGCGCTGTCTGCCAAAGCAGGAGACATAAGAGACTCAAGTTTGATCCCTGGGTCAGATTTATCCCCTGGAGGAGGGCATGGCAACCTACTCCAGTATTCTTGCATGGAGAATCCCATGGACAGAGGAGACAGGCGGGTTGCAGTCCATAGGGTCGCACAGAGTCGGACACGACTGAAGCGACTTAGCAGGCATGCAGACAACTCTGACCCTGACCCTATGATCTTGCTAAAGACAAGGCTGTCAGCACCAGCTCTCAACCTGTCTCTCTCCTCCTGTTTTATTTTTTCTACTCTTTGGATCCTTATATTCATGTCTTTACTTCATATTATAGGTAACTTTTTTTCAGGGCACTCTCTCAGTGCCCTGGTTATGATTAAAATGTTTACTATGTTTATATAGTAATTTTCTATCATCATTTTATGCAGTTTATAGAGGCTGACTTGTGTTTTATATATAGTATAAATGTTATATATTTGCTATCAGCCCAACAAATTACATTCTAATTTTAAAAATTTACGCACAGCAATGCAGAATAATAAACAATCATTTCCTGCCCTCTAAATGGAAGTGGAGTCATTATATAAAGTCACGTAAAAAAGATGAGAGGCTTCTAGAATGTCAAAGATTTTCTCTAAGTGACTTCCCTGAAACAAGTATATATGCCATGTACAAGAATATGTACTTTCCTTTGGGGAGTCCAGTTTGGTTATTTTTCTCTAAATGATTTTTTTTTTTTTTCATGTTCTTTTTATCCTAAGGAAGTGCCTTTGCTTTTCAGAAATGGCTCTTTGTCTAAGGAGAAACACTTTCCTTCCCATGTCTGTTAATGGAAGATCTTGCCGTCAGCTTGGAAGCCGCGAAGCAGGTGGTGATTTGTGGAGGGCAAGGTAAATGTTCGTCATCCACATCCCTTCCCTGCCTCCGAGTGGGGCTAGTGGAAAAGACCTGCCATTGTTTTCATCATTTGCAAGGTTCTCTTTATTGGAAAATAGAGAGCTGGTAGGATTTGTGTTGGAGGTGATTCTTCTTTCTTGAGAGGATGATAGCATGCCTAAAATTATGGAAGCATAAAAGCTGCAGGTTTTCTATAATGGGCACTGCTCAGTATTATTAATAACTGTGCACAAGGCACTTTTATGTTGGCAAGTGGCTTCAATCATTTTTATCACGTAATAGCTGCAGAGGTTCAGTGAGCTCTTCAATCTCTTCACAAGATTGGGTTCCAGGAACATGTAGAGTTTTAAGGCTGGAAGGAAATTCCCAAGGCTCATTCAAGAAATATTTTTGAATTATTAATTCAAGAAATGTTTTATATGCACACTCACACACACACACACACACACTCATGCATCAGTATTTGCCAGGAGGGTTATGCCAGTGAAGTAAATGCACTCCCTGCATTGTCTAATTTAATCCTTACAATAACCTTAGGCGGAAAATATCATTACTACACCCTTTTCACAGATGAGAAAAATGAAGTTTAAAGAAGTTAAGGAAGGGACTTCCCTGGTGGTCCAGTGGCTAAGACTCCGTGATCCCAATACAGGGGGCCTGGGTTCGATCCTTGGTCAGGGAACTAGATCCCACATACTACAACTAAAGATCTTGCATGCTGCAACTAACAGCCGCTGCTGCCAAATAAATAAATTTAAAAAAAGAAGGGCTCTATTGCAAAGATAATAAGTAGCAGAGCCTGGACTCAAATCTAGGTGTCTTATTTCAAACCTCACAGTCTTAACGCTAGATCTGTCCAATGAGAGACCATGTGTGACAGCCCAGAGGGTGCTCTGTGCCCTACCACACAACCCCTCGCCCATATGATCCTTGACCCAGACCCTAGAGACTCCCCTAGGGTAGGAAACAGAAACAGCCTTATGTCAACTTTAGCTACAGATAATGACCCGCAAATCCTCTCCAGGCCACTCTCCCTGCCACTGCATGCTCAGTCAGGCAGAGACTATGCATTCCAGAAAATAAAAATCAAAAGAAAAGAAAGAAATCAGTAAAGACAGAAATCAATAAATTAGAAAACCAAAAGAAGACAAACCGAGTATTTAATTCAAGAACTGGTCTTGGGAAACACTGATAAACAGACAAACCTCTTACAATGTTGAAGAAGAAGAAATTATTAGGAGAGAGAAATGGGATATAGCCTAGATTCAGAGGGGATTAAGCAGCTAATTATATATTTTAAAAGCTATGTGTAACTCATTAATGCCTTTTTAAAATCTCACCGAAATAGTTGGTATCTGGGCTAATACAAATTGAATATAAAAAAAGACAGAAGAGGCAGAGAGCCTTGAAAGGCAAAAACATATGGGAGAAGCGGAAAGGGATTTCAAAGAATTAAGGGTTCAAGAGGCATTAGGTTGTCACTAATTTTACTGTCAAATTTTATGATGCTTTAAAAATATAATACATTCTTGAGACTTCCCTGGTGGTCCAATGGTTAAGACTCTTGCTCCCAATGCAGGGGGCACAGACTGAATCCATAATCGGGGAAGTAAGATCCCACATGTTGTGTAGGATGGGCGATAAAATTAATAAAATATAACACATTCTTAATTTGTGTGTTTCTTTGAGTGTGCCTATGTGTATGTGTTTGCATTGCTGTTGAGTACTTATTACTTGACACAAACCCTGGTAAGTACTTGGTACCAACTATTATTTAACATTCACAATCTTATGATGTAGGTACCATTCTTATTCCTTTTCTTACAAATGGGGAATACTAGAAAGTAATGAAACTGGATTTCTAATCCAAATTCCTTTTCTTACAAATGGGGAATACTAGAAAGTAATGAAACTGGATTTCTAATCCAAATAGTTCACACTTCAGGGCTTAGATTGAGATATACCTGGCATATAAAGCTGTATTACATGATTTATGTATGTGTATATTGCAAAATGATTGCCAAAATAAGTTGAGTTAACATCCATCACCACATATAGTTACAAGTTTTTTTTTTCCTGTTACAAGAATTTTTTAAGATCTACTCTCTTAGCAACTTTTAAATATACAGTATTGGAGAAGCCAATGGCACCCTACTCCAGTACTCTTGCCTGGAAAATCCCATGGACAGAGGAGCCTGGAAAGCTGCAGTCCATTGGGGTCGCTGAGGGTTGGACACGACTGAGTGACTTCACTTTCACTTTTCACTTTCATGCATTGGAAAAGGAAATGGCAGCCCACTCCAGTGTTCTTGCCTGGAGAATCCCAGAGATGGCGGAGCCTGGTGGGCTGCTGTCTATGGGGTCACACAGAGTCGGACATGACTGAAGTGACTTAGCAGCAGCAGCATTGTTAACTAAAGTCACTATGCTGTATGTTACATCCCGAGGACTTAATTATCATATAACTGGAAGTTTAAACCTTTTGGCCATTTTTACCCATTTTGTCTACCCCTACTTCATACATCTGGTAACCACCCATATCTTCTCTAAATCTATCAGTTTGGGTGTTTATTAGATTCCACATATATGTGAGATCACATAATATTTTTCTTTATTGGTCTGAGTTATTCCATTTCAAATAATGCCTTCAAAGTCTATCCATATTGTTGCAAATGACAGGACTTTTGTTTTCTTCTAGTGGCTGAATAATATTCCACGTTTTCTTTATCCATTCGTTTGTTGCGTACTTTAGGTTTTATCCATGTCTTGGCTATTGTAAATACTGCTGCAAGAAACATAGGGGTTCAGATATCATTTCAAGATAGTGACTTCTGTTCCTTCAGATAAATATTAATACCAGAAGTGGGTTTCTTGAATCATGTGGTAGCTCTATTTTTATTTTTGAGGGGAAACGTCAAACTATTTTTTATCATGGCTGCACCAATCTACGTTCCCAACAATAGTGCCCAAGTGTTCCCCTTTCCCCTCATCCTTGACAACACTTGTTATTTCCTGTCTTTCTCCTAATAGCCATTCTAACAGGTGACAGCTTATTGTAGTTTTGATTTGCATTTCCCTAATGATTGTTGTTGTTGGGTTGCTAAGTTGTGTACGACTCTTCTGCAACCCCATGGACTGGACACCAAGGATACCAGTCTCCTTCTGTTAGTGGGATTTCCCAAGCATGGATACTGGAGTGGGTTTCTGTTTCCTCTTCCAGGGCATGTTCCTGACCCAGGAATCAAACCCATGTCTCCTGCATTGGCAAGCGGATTCTTGACCGCTGAGCCACCAGGGAAGCCCCAGTGATTAGCTATGCTGAGCACAGTGGGATTTCCCAAGCATGGATACTGGAGTGGGTTTCTGTTTCCTCTTCCAGGGCATGTTCCTGACCCAGGAATCAAACCCATGTCTCCTGCATTGGCAAGCGGATTCTTGACCGCTGAGCCACCAGGGAAGCCCCAGTGATTAGCTATGCTGAGCACATTTTCAGGTACCTGTTGACCATTTTGTATGTCTTTCTTCACTGGAAAAATATCTGTTCAGCTCCTCTGCCCTTTTTTATTTTTATTTTTATTTTTACTTTATTTTACTTTACAGTACTGTATTGGTTTTGGCATACATTGACATGAATCCACCACAGGTAATTGGATTGTTTGGGTTTTTTTTTTTTTTCTCCCTATTGATTCTAATGTAAGTTCCTTATTTTTGGCTGTGCCGGGTCTTTGCTGCTGCATGTGAGCTTCCTTTAGTCACGGTGAGCAGGGACTACTCTTCATTGCAGTGCAAGGCTCCTAATTGCAGTGGCTTCCCTTTTGTGGAGCACAGGCTCTAGGCACGTGAACTTCAGCAGTTGCAGCGCATGGGCTCAGCAGTGGTGGTACAGTGGCTTAGCTGCTCTGCAGCGTGTGGAATCTTCCTGGACCAGGGATTGAGCCGGTGTTCCCTGCATTGCAAGGTGGAGTCTTAACTGCTGCACCACCAGGCAAGTCCTCATATGAGCTCTTTTTATACATTGCAAGGTGGATTCTTAACTGCTGCATCACCAGGCAAGTCCTCATATGAGCTCTTTTTCTATATTGGATATTAACCCCTCATCAGATATGATTTGCAAATATTTTCTCTCATCCTATAGGTTGCCATTTCATTTTGGTGATGATTTCCCTTGTGGTACAGAAGTTTTTTAGTCTGATGTAGACTCATTTGTTTATTTTTGCTTTTATTTTGTTTTTGATGTCTTTACAAGTGGTGTCAAATTAAAAAAAATCATTGCCGTTATTGATATCAGGTAACTTATCCCTGTTTTCTTCTAAGAGTATGATGATTTCAGATATTACATTCAAGTCTTTAATCCACTTTGAGTTTATTTTTCTGTACAGTGTAAGATAGTGGTCCAGCTTCACTTTTTTGCACATGGTTGTGTAGTTTCTCAACCTTTTTTGTACATGGATGTGTAGTTTCACTTTTTTGTACATGGATGTGTAGTTTCACTTTTTTGTACATGGATGTGTAGTTTCACTTTTTTGTATGTGGTTGTGTAGTTTCCCAAGCATCAATCTAAGGGTCTGCTTTAGGCCAGTACTGTTTTGTTCTGATTTGTGAGAGCCTGGACTCTTAATTACTACCTTAAAGTTGCTCCCAGAACATAAACTGCAGCGAAATACAGAATTTCGTAAAAAAAGCACTGTGTCAATGCAATAATCTTACCAATAATTATACCTAAGAAAAAATATTTGAGCAATTCTCATTTTTCAAATATCAAAACAAAAATCTTAAGATACTGGTATATCAATTATTTTAACATGAATAGTATGCCATAATCAAGTGTGTTTATTTTGGCAACATTGGGAAATATATTACATAATAATTTGAAGGTGAAGAAAATCATATGAATGATATCAATGTCAAAAAATTATTTATAAAATGTAAATTTTATTTTGATTTTAAAAATACCACAATTGTAATCTCTGACTCTCGGTGGTAAAGTAATAAAATAATTCCATTAAAGGTAAGAACAGAAAAAAAATACACTTACTCCTTCATTGTTTTTATTTTTTAAGAACTTCTAGTCAGTGCAATAAGAAAAAGATATTTAGGTGTTTGGAAGTTGTGATGAAATTTGTTATAATTACCTGTAGATTCTCAATGTGAAAATCCAAGAAAATCAATGTAACATTGATGAGAAATTCAAAGAACAATTCAGTAAGTAAGCTAAATAAAACAGACTATTAAAACAATTCAAGAACTGCTTGGGCTTATTATCCACATTTATTTCAAGGTCATTTTTATTACCATCTTACTAACACTTTGGATATTATTTTTAATTTCACAAGCCTTTTTATATGGAATATGATTTTCCTGTTCTTTAAAAATCTTGTTTTAAATCTCCTGTTTTGTATTTTGATTAAATTCTCTGCCCTGGCTATTCTAAATGAACTTGGGCAGAAATAACCATGTGTCCAAATGCCATTTCTCCCTTCTGAACATGTGACAGATATTAATCATCTCTTCCCCAGCCCAAATGTGGTCTCCAAATCTTTCTCCATACAGCTATTACTAACTGATTGGCACTGGTTTATGCAAGATAAGTGACTTTCCCTCCCCAGTCTAGTAATTTACTTCCATCCACCCAGTGGATTTCCACTGGGAAAGGACCATACAACCTCTAACTTGCTAAAAATTCAACTTCATTGAGTCCTCTCAGAAAGGTCAAGGGCTATAATATGTAATCTATTAGAAAGTAAGCCCTTTTGGAAATGGGATTAGCAGAGGTGGTGACAAATTGATTCAAAGGGAACACCAAACCTTATTTTTGAATTTTCTGTAACCTGTAGCCTTAGAGTGACAAGCTTGACAGTTCTTTTATACTTAGACTGTCAAAGCCATCATTGCACCCAATGTCTGTAGTTCATGGTCATTTCTAGCTGACAACAATACCGTGAGCTCAAGTCAGCTATTTGGGAAGGTTCAAACTTGATTAAAAATGATTAAAGAAATACCACCTGGGGAAAAAAACAAGGTACAGAATTTCATTCGCATTTTCCCATGGGAGTTGGTATAGGGATATAAGAAATATATATGATGGTTATGATGATAACACATGGTTATGATAACACATGCATGTTGCAGAAGATAGAAATACTAATCATTTTGTTGCAGGAAGGGGCTCAAGCGGGGCCTGTTGTGTAACACTCAGAAATGAACTGTCCAAGGAGGCCCATGTGCTGACAAAACAATAAACTTTAATAGGAAGGGGCACCTGGGTGGAAAGCAACAGGGTAAGTGGATCCAGGAGAACTGCCACACAGCCTGCAGTCTCCAGTTTTATGGTGGTGTGGTTAGTTTCCAGGTCGTCTCTGGCCAGTCATTCTGACTCAGGGTCATTCCTGGTGGTGTGTGCATCACTCAGCCAAGATGGATTCCAGGCAGGAGTATTCTGGGAGGGTAGGATTATGCATTGAAGTCTCTTCTCCTTTTGATCTTTCCCAGATTCTGCCAGTTGTAGTAGCTTGTTAGTTCTGCATTCTTCAGTAGGACTTTCTGTTGTAAGATTAACTCATGCAAATTGTTCGTATTGGGAGGTTTTGGTCAGTGCTTCCCCTAATAATTTTACCCTAGAAATTAAGCATTTAAAAACAAGATATCCTCAAAGAATTATATTAGGCACTGTGGAGTTAAAAGTATATTAAAGATAAAAGGTATGCAAAGATGTATCAACCTATAGTCTTTCCTTCTAGGAGAATAAATAAACATCTGAAATTGGATTATAGCAACTGCTGGTTAAATCTTATGAGACTTCCCTTTACACTTAAGATGTGAATGCTCTAGCAGACTGATGAATGATCTTGCTCTGCCTTCCTTTCCACACAGATGCCATTCTACTTTTCTAGTCCATTGGTTCACTCAAGACATTTTGACCTCAGGGCACCACTGCAAAACCCTATGGGGCTCCATTTGCACTGACAACTGCACAGCTTTATACCACATCCTTGAATGACCTTCTTTTAATTCTTGGAAAACTGTCTTTTTTCTGCTTCATAACATTTGCCTATGCTTTTCCTTCTGCTTAGAATGTTGTTCCTTCACACTTCTATTTTTCACTTAACTAATTTCTTTACATCTGATGTCTTGGCTGACAATTTATTAATACTTCCTCACCAAGGCCACGGGGAAGGCAATGGCACCCCACCCCAGTACTCTTGCCTGGAAAATCCAATGGACGGAGTAGCCTGGTGGGCTGCAGTCCATGGGGTCGCTAACAGTCGGACAGACTGAGCAACTTCACTTTCACTTTTCTCTTTCATGCACTGGAGAGGGAAATGGCAACCCACTCCAGTATTCTTGCCTGGAGAATCCCAGGGATGGGGGAGCCTGGTGGGCTGCCGTCTATGGGGTCACACAGAGTCGGACACGACTGAAGTGACTTAGCAGCAGCAGCAGCACCAAGGCCAAATGAATTGACACAGGTTCGATTCCTGGGTTCAGAAGATCTCCTAGAGGAGGAAATGGCAACCCACTCAGTATTGTTGCCAAAAAATCCCATGACAGACGAGCCTGGCAGGCTACAGTCCAAGGGGTCTCAGAGACTAGGCACGATGGCACACGTGATTAAAAAACAAGTAGCTGGGAATTCCCTGGTAGTCCAGCAGTTGGGACTCAGGGCTGTCTCTGCCAGAGGCCCAGGGTTGATTCCTGGTTGGGGAACTAAGGTACTGCAAGTCACATAGTGCTACCAGAAAAAAAAAAATAGTGTTGGGATGATGAAATGTATTGAAGTTGAAAGAATAAGAAATCTGAAGTTTAAGAGAACTCTGCTGCTGCTAAGTTGCTTCAGTCGTGTCCGACTCTGTGTGACCCCATAGACGGCAGCCCACCAGGCTCCCCCATCCCTGGGATTCTCCAGGCAAGAA